>JAMKPW020000029.1:0-144729 GCA_024184665.2 Zalaria obscura | reverse complement strand
CCTAACCCTAACCCTAACCCTAACCCTAACCCTAACCCTAACCCTAACCCTAAGCCCTAGGAGGGAGCGTATACTAGTACGCGTAGATTTTAGTACTAATATTCTGAGTCTAACAGGCCCCTATTAGATTCGCATATATGGGTTAGGCTGTTCTTCGCTAGTCGAGAAGGTGACATACCGAATGGCGCAACAGGTCACGTTGCACTCATGTCAACTTCTTCTCCATCTTATATTGTTCGCTGACCGCTGGTGGGGCTCCTCACGATGTTGACGGTTGCGCTCTTCGTTTTCCCCTTCGGCCCCTTCGGACTCTCGGTGCTTCGCCTTCCGGGCTAAGGTAGGATAGATCTGCGCCATCTGTTCCGGGGAAGCTTGTGAAAGCCAAGGTAAAAGCCAAGATGCGGAGAAATTATGTGGACGGAATAATTATGAGGCCAGTGGCTGAACGGCAGAGGGCAAACCAGCGAACCAGAGCAGCAACCGGAAGTCTCGTGCCGAGTTGTGGAGGACTGACTCGCAATTATGAGCAATTACTACGGCCGGTTACTATGAGAAGACTGATAGCCTGACCGTCTGTACCATCTATTCGGATCCACTTATGCCGATGGGAGATTGGAAATAACCGAGTCCACTCCGCGCGTTCATACCCCAGGTCAAGCTTGACCCGCCCTTTTCGCCATGAACCGTGTGGGGGACCGACTCCGTCGAGTGGAGAAGTAGCACCGTACGAGAAACATAAAGCCCCGGCCTTCCCCGACGCTGTGCATCCGGTGCTCTCTGTTTCGACGTACTTTGGAGTCTTCGTGGTGCTCTCTTTCCATACTACGGAGTATCCGTTATCCACTTCACTCAGACAATCACCAAGCATCAGCCAACATGAACGATACCGAAAAGTATGGCGGCAGCCCAGAGGTCATGTCCGATGTTCCGAAAGGGACCGTCGGCCACGACGCGCAAGCGGTGCATCTCGACGACCTTGACCTGAAAGCACACCTCACCGATTACAAGGCAGATGCCATCGAGGCAGAGAATGCCGAGCACAACATGGGCGTACTGGAAGCTGTTCGAGCATACCCAATGGCCTCCTTTTGGGCATTCGTCTTCTCCTTCACTATCGTAAGCTGCCTTCCTCTCGACATGCTAAGACCACCACGGCTAATATGATTTTCAGATCATGGAATCCTACGACGTCTTTCTCACCGGCAATTTTGTTGCGCTACCTGCGTTCGCAAATGAATATGGAGAAGTCAACCCTGCAACGGGGGCAAAGGTCATTGTCACTAAGTGGCAGTCTGCGCTCCAATGTTGCGGACCGCTTGGTGCCCTCATCGGCGTCACGATCGCCGGGCCTATCACTAGTCGGATCGGATACCGTTACACGTTCATAGGGGCCCTTATGCTCCTGAATGTCTTCATCTTCGTTTTCTACTATGCCCATACGATGGGAGTCATTGTCGCGTCTCAGATCCTCGAGGGTATCCCGTGGGGCATCTTCATCGCGAACGCTCCGGCATATTGTAGCGAAATTGTACCCATCAAGCTAAGGGCCCCTGCTACTCAGATGCTGCAGATGTTTTGGGCCATTGGCAGTATCATTGTCGGTGCCGTAACTTACCGGTACAATGGCCGCCTCGACTCAAGCGCCTACAAGTACGTTCTCATCATTATCCGAAGGGCATGCATGTCTTTTACTGATAGTGAACAACAGAATCCCCATTGCGCTTCAATGGATGTTTCCCACCCCGCTCGCCATCCTCATCTTCTGTGCACCCGAGTCGCCCTGGTGGCTAGTTCGAAAGGGACGTCTCGAAGAAGCAGCACATTCGGTCGCGCGTCTTGGTCGCAAGTCGAGACTACTGAACCCTAAAGAGAGTGTCGCCATGATGCGCCGTGTCATTGATCTAGAGACTTCCCAGAAATCGCCCAGCCCTATCGAACTGTTCAAAGGCGTCGACCTTTACCGCACTCTCATCGTGTGCGGTGTCTATGCGGCACAGAATCTCGCTGGCAACCTCATCGCCAACCAGGCCGTCTACTTCTTTGAGCGTAAGTTGTCAACATCGATCATCGCTGTTGAATGTGTACTGATGACACACAGAGGCTGGAGTGTCCACCAATACTGCGTTTGCTCTTGGCCTTATCACCTCTGCCCTACAGATGATCTTCGTTATGCTCTCTTGGGTCCTCACCTCTTACTTTGGCCGGCGTGCTATTTACCTCTGGGGTACTGCCTGGCTTATTGTTCTACTAATCGCCACCGGTATTGCTGGTTCTGTTGGCAAGTCGAACGCAGCTTCTCTGGCGCAAGCTTCCTTGGGCCTCATCGTCGCTGTCATGTTCACTGCTGGACCTGCTCCCGTCTCGTACTCTATTATTGCAGAAACGTCGGCCATTCGCCTAAGGCCTCTTACCACTGGCATTGGGCGTGGCGCGTACTACATCGTCAACATTCCTTGCATTTTCCTCTCGAGTTACATGCTCAACCCAACTGTAAGACGCTGCATCCTCTGAATCTCGCAGTGACAGTTACTGACATCGGTGTAGGGTGGAGACCTCGGCGGAAAGTGCGGCTACGTCTGGGCTGGCACCGCTTTGGCAACCTGGGTGGTTGCATACTTTTTCTTGCCAGAGTACAAAGGTCGTTCCTACCGAGAGATTGACATTCTGTTCAAGCGTCATGTCCCGGCTCCCAAATGGAGCAAAACGATAATCAATGTGGAGGACGACGAGTAGTTAGTGAGCATTCGAAAGGCAGGCCGTGGATGATATGCAAACACATCTTACCAGCAAGAAGACTTGAGGAGATACCTCTGTACATAACATGGTGAATCGTGCACTCGTGATGCCGTAAGGTGAGTTTCTCATCCGCGATGGAGCGCTCAAAGCGAAGAACGTCTGCGCAATATAGCTTAAGGAAGCGTACAGGACAGTTCTTGTATCACGAACTCATATCTAGGTGAAAACATCACTCATCGCTGCCAGAGGTGACAACGTACAGCTGGTTATGTATGTCATCTAATACTGCACCCCTTAGAGCCTGTGCACAAAATCTAAGTTTTTTCAAGAATTGCAGTCAGACTAGATTCGTAGTGTTCCCCTTCAGCACCGGTATTGTCCCAATTTCAGCTATTGCCCGATCCCGGCTAAATCCTACGTAGTAGGACGCAAGCATACAAGATCACGGGCCTATCAGCAACTCGTCTTCCTAGCGAACGGGATACAGTCTCATTTTCCATTATGGATCTTGAGGGAAGCGTCTGAACAAATCGCCCAGTCTGTCCAGAGGCGCGGCCATCAATCCCGCCACGGTCTCGAAAGGTGGTCTGGCAGGTGCAGAGGGATGACTCCTAAGACATCCCGAAACGTTAGCATGATATAGAGTAGAGAGTGCATAGGCATGACTTGATGGTAAGATAAAACAGCACCATGGGGGCAACTTGCCTCGTGGGTGTGAACATCTTGGTCCGGTCAAAGCTGGCAGCTAGACTCTCGGAGTCATCAGCAGCGAGGTGTTTCTCTAGCGCCGGGAGGTCATGTTCTTCTTCCTCCTTGATGTGGGCGCTAAGATTGTCCCAGAGGGTCTTGATCGTGGGCTCGAAGTCCGGGTCGGTTGGTTCGAGTTTTTGGAATTTGTAGAGGAGCTCCTTGACCTAAATCGCGAGAAAGAGGGTACGCGTGAGTACTTTTTGTAATGATAGGCTGGCACCACCAGCGTGTATTGGTCCCCGGGGAAAGAGGATGGAGTGGTATGAGGTGTTTCTTACGGTTTGATGCTCGTCCCTGTCCTTCTCAGCCATATCCTTGCCGCCGGGCACATATTTTTCCATGGCCGGATAGACAACCAGCTCCTCGGCGATGCTGTGGCGGGCTAGTTCCCATGTGAACTGGTTCTGCCACTTGACCTTGTCATCGTTGTCCTTCGCGCTCAGGATATTGTTCTTGTACTCCTCGAGCTCACGGTGATCGTGGGTGATGCCTTCGCTAACTTTAACACTCATAGTTGACGAGAGAGAGAATGTTCTGAGACTGGTTGCTCTCAATGGGAGAGTGCTTCGGGCAACCAATGGGGTGCGGGAGATGAGGCGCGTAGCTTGCATATTCAAGGTGATAATTGGACGCGTATGGGTATGAGGAAAAAGGGAAGCATACTTACCTATGTACTGAGATGCTTCTCTTATACTACTTGATTAACACCTGCAGTAAGGGCGTCATTGGCTCATATGTTGGTCATACTCAAGTCAAATGTAAACATACCTTAGCTACGATACTGCCTACGGTTGTATTACTGTATCGACAGCTGAACAGACCAATGGGAAGTCAGACATCAGTCAGCGTCCCTCGTTCTGGGACCCGAAACATGGGGAGGCGGGGTATGTCACGATTACGAACGCGACGCTCTAAAGCTCCAATGCAGGTGTTCATTTTGTTCGACGCCCCTTGTACGATGCAAGGATTATGGCTTTTTTGGGTTACTATTATGTGCCGAGGAGCGATCGCGGTGTTTGGATAGGAGGAGAGAATGACAGTAACTGAACGCAAGCCTGACGACCATGGCAGGGAAGCTATACGTACAGTGTGTGGACTACCTACCAAGCCCATCCGTTATGACACATACGAGGGAAAACGTAAACAAGATACTTCGTAGCGTAGCGTCATTATGAGCGCAGTAGGAGTGCAGTTAACGAGTGCAGTTAACAGGCCTGGATGCGGGGGCCAAAGCGGAAATGTTCTCCTCCACACTAGAGACGTCTAACCACTCCAACTCGCTCGATTCGGACTCAATACTGCGTCCCTATTCTGGTTACTTGCAACCTGACACATACTTACTATATAAACACATTTGGTGCGGAGTTTTCGGGGACCGTAGCGATCCTTCAAGTTGGGTATACCGCCATGATCACAAGAAACGGGTTTCAAAAGATCACGTCAGTTAGACGCAAGACTGGTCACCATGTAAACTAGCTTTGAACCTGTGGGCTCGTCACTTCCGAATTAGACCCCTACAAGCTTTGCTAGAATATGGCAGATGGGTCTGATTTTTCCTATGGTCTGTACTTCGTACTAGGTACCTGTATACATGAAGTCGCAATCCATCAGTAATCGTCGTACTCTTCCTTTCCCCACTTGTTGTACGTCTCATGCAATTTCTGTGCTCCTGTTAGCAACATTCTTTATCGTCCAAGTACCTGGCATATCTCGCGACATACTCTCGGCAGATTGACGTTAGGTATAATGACAGTATTCAGAGCACTGGGAGCGTTCTTCGGCTTTGAGGTGATGTCGCCATGCGGATAGTATTTATATTTCCCGGTACTTCCGGCTCCGCCGTCTTTCCAGGGCTCTGAATCTGGAACTTTTGCAACTTCGCGCTCTTCAGTATCAGGAGCCCAGAATCGGGCTGACATGTATGATTAGTACGGTGCTAGGCTGATTATTCTGACAATGCAGTAGTGGTGTCGTGGAGTGCGGCTCCAGATCAATAAGAAACTGACATCCGTACCTCCTTGCCAGCCGGCAGCTGCAAATGTGGCAGCGGTAAGGATATATAGAATCTTGTCAAATCACCTATTAGTAACACCTCGGCGTAGAAGTTCCAGAAGATACAAGCCACAAGGTTTGGATGAACTGCGATGCTCAGTCCCGCGATGGAAACCTACATATAGCTCTGGATCTTTTCGTGCCTCTCTCACCAGCTTTCTGTGTTCGGGTCGTGGGTCATTATGGGTTAACTGCTGCGACAGCTTTGGTGCTGGCTCCCCAGCATTGATACCAGAAGCTCTTAGAGCTTTGGTGACGCGAAACAAAGGGGAGAGAATTCGAGAAGACATCGATAGTGATTTCGTGTTCAACGGCCAGAGGAGAGGTATATGTGAGAAAATGGAAAAGAAAAGGGAAAATGCGAGCTAAAAGAAGCGTTGCTTACCTTTATCCTTTATTCACCCCACCCCTCGCACACTCACGAAGTTATTGCGTAAAGTTACGGTCCCTATGTTTTTGCTTTGTGCAGTTTCTACGTAATACACGCCGCATTGTGAAGGACAGATAATAGCACAGGGGTACTCACGAGAGGTATGCAGGGACAAGAGTAAACAAAGTAGTGGACTTAGATAAAATCGATCACAAAACAAGGTTGTGCTGCACAATCATCGGTGGGTCGGAACAAAATCCTCATTTCCATAGAGACGGGTGAAGAGCTAGGGTTTCTGCACATCCCAATGATACCGTTCACCATATGTTACAGACATATCATGGCCTCTTCTCATCGACATGATAGCAAAGAAGCTAGCATGGGACCCCGTCCAGCACCCAAGTGAGCAGCCTAGAGCTTTGGATTTCTTCTGCTCTTGCCTTGAGCTCTTCCACATCCCAATTTGCCCAGACGAACTTGTTCTTGAGAAACTTGGCTTCGGGAGAAGCAAGCCAAACAGCGAAATCACCAGGGAGACGTACTGTCCCGTATTAGCGAAAGTCGTACCTTATGCGATGTTGAGTGCTTCGATGTGCTCACCATCATCTTGTCCTTCCATCTTTGCCCCTTTCTGGATCTCTGTTATGATAACTCCAGGCTGAAGGTTGACAACGTGCAGCTGGGGATGTTCCGCAGCGACATAGTCGAGCATCTTCAAGTTCGCCGCCTTGCTTGCCGCGTAGGCGCTCACTCCAAGTATCGGCGCGCAATGAGCTACTCCGGAGGAGATGCTGATGAGGATGGCGTCCGTGGCCGCAAGGGGTAAGAAGGCCTGCACTGCATTGAAAGCCGTACGGACATTCATATCAAACCCTTCCATGAAGGTATGTTCATCGATCTGGGTAAAGGGAGTTGGAGGTGGCGATGCGCCGGCATTGGAAACAAAGATAGAGATGTTTCCCACGCTGTCCACTATGCTGCTTAGAGCTGCGTCCACATCCGCGCGCTTTGTCAGATCCGCAACCTTGTAGAGTACCTTCGTCTTCTGGTTGGCGGCAGAGATTTCTGCAACGCTGGATTTGAGGCGATCTTCACGACGGCCAAGGATTGCAACAGTGTCCGCGCCAGCTTGAGCAAAAGACACCGCGATCGATCTTCCGATTCCAGTACCACCGCCCGTGACTACCACAACTTTGCCAGCGGCCGATAGTTCGGGCCGAGATGGTGAGATGGCTGCGTAAGGAGCGTGATGGTATGTTTGAGTGAAGGTGGGGAACTCCGGAAGTTCAATGTCGTTAGGCATTGTAAAAGCAATGGGCTCAACGCTGGTAATTATAGAGTGATTCCGTTACGGGATAGGATAGGAAGCTAATGCTCTGAACCCTCTGTTTGATGGGTGCACATTTCAAGGAATGGATAGGTGATATAAGTATGTTCATGGTGCTACTAGCTCTCTCACCGAGGACACGGGTATTGATCAGCCCGCGAGTGGATGATCGGATAGATTATACGCCGTGCTGGTGTGCACATGAATCGTCCAAAGGAGCAGTGATTGGAAATCAATGTGCCGCGTACACACCGTTTGTATTGTGGATGGCTGTTTGGTGATCCTTCTCCGATTTGTATATCGGGAGTCTAGTGAATTCGGGATCAAAGTTCAACATACAGCGCACATACTGACATATATTTCGATGGTCGAAGACGCTTGATCAGGGTGATAGACCCGGTGTCGCCTCTGTGTTTCTCACCTTTTCACGTGATCCGGATACTAGCCGATCGATCAGCTCTAGGCTTAGTTGAGCTAGCTAGTGATCTACGCCAAGCTCGTCTAATTATCCAGATGTGGCTAAAGGTGTCTTTAGTCGTCCCCTAACTCTCTTCCCCGGTGCAGACGTCACATACCGATAGTTTCTGGAAGGATGATTGAAATTAGTCTCCGACTTGCATAACTGTAGTCTATGTATGTATTCTAGATCCGATATTAGAAATCAGCATGCAACGTACATACATATCAGCGGGTCAAGGAATGTAGTGCTCGGACTTAGGCAAACGACATCTACCTCGATTCCTTTCTGATTGGCTTACAAACCATGATCAGCAGACGCCGACGGAGACTTTTGAAATGTCTTCCTGTCCACAATATTCGGGTTGTAGTCCAAGGATAGCGCTATTGTTAGCTCTGTGGCCTATGAGTGGTTTTCGTACATCAGATCATATCACAGAAGCTCACTGATGTGGCATGGGTGGCTGCGGTTACTTTTGTATGCAAAACGCGTGGTATGATTGATCGGACGTGGTATGATTAATCGGACAACAATGACTCTTCATCCGATGCCGGCGGTGTGAACTATATGAAAGTTGAGGACTTGTATACGGATACTAATAGGTATCACGTCCTTGTGAGCAAAGTCGAGCTAGATTGCTCGTACTCTACGTCGAATTGTGGAAGAACAGAGGCGGAACACGACACATAGTTAGAGATAAGGACTATCAACGCGGAGCCTTTTCCATTCCGATATCAGCACCTCCACGAGAAACCGAGGCAGTAATCGATGTCAACACGCAACAGCTCTATCGAAGTACTCACCAACACCGTTCAGATCGTGCGCATAATCTGAGAATGGTTGTTATCATGCGGGTTGCATACGTTCGTCACCGCGGTAAACAGATGGAACGGAGAAGAATAAGTGACATAATTGCTTCGAGATATAATTACATTGCAAATGTAAAAGATTTAAGAAATGTCTATAAAAGTACTCCACTGTATCGCTCGCAACCTATCGTAACACTACCCTCTCTCCTCCTCTTCCATGATGCAGAGACCAGCTGCATTGTGTATCGCGTGGGTCACACCGTCATTATCGACATTGGCGTTGCTCGTCATCTACTCATGCTTCTCGAACTTGGCGAACCAGTTTTTGATCTCAGAAACCAACTGAGGCTTGCTGGTGCAGTTGAACTGAGGCAGAGTGGCGTTAATGTGGTGCTGGTTCTTGAAGCTCTGCAGGAAAGACTCCAGCTTGTTCTTCTGGAAGTCGTTCAACTCAAAGTGACGCTTTGCGAGGTGGAGGTTGGAAAGGAAGCCAGTACCGTTCTTCTGGACATAGGCCTCCACCTTGGAGATAAAGTTCTCGATGGCAGTGATAGTACCCTCTGAGACCTGGCCGAGCTCGGTGGATGTCAGGTTGAATTGTGGAAGAGTGTGGTTCTGCTTCAGGCCCTCGCACAGTTGCTGAAGCTGGCCGAACTTGAGCTTCGAGATATCGACGTTGCGCTTCTTGATACGGAGAGAGTCGGTCAGCTCGTCCAGGTTGTCCAGAAGATCAACATCGACATCGACTGGAATATCGATAGTGCTGCGCTTGTCGAGGCCATCAAGAGCATCGTTCAGGCCATCGAGAAGGTCAACGTCAACGTTGACAGGGACATCAAGGAGATCGCGCTTCTTGAAGCCAAGAGCACGGACCAAGTCCTCCAAGTTGACATCGGCGAGCACGTCGAGATCAACCAATCCACGCTTCTTGAGGCCAAGCTCACTGATCAAGCCATCCAAGTCAAGTCCATCGGGGAGCACCTTAAGGTCGATCAGACGCTTGGTCAAGCCAAGTGCGTCAGTAAGGTCATCCAAGACGTCGACGTCGGCATCGACATCGGCGTCAACAAGTCCACGCTTAGTCAAGCCAAGTTCGTCTGTGAGGTCGTCCAGGAGGTCGACGTCGGCATTGACATCGGCGTCAACGAGGCCACGCTTGTGGTGGCCCTTCCAGCCGTTCTTCTTGGAACCGCCCTTCTTTGGCTCAGGCTTGTTGTCGTGGTGCGGGAAAGGCCTGGTGGTATTGTAGTTGTATTGGCCACCACCTGGCGATTTGTGACCGTGGGTGTCAACGCCCTTCCAGTGTGGAGCAGGAGCTGGGGCTGCGAGGGCAGTGGTAGCAAGGAGGCCCAAAGTGGCCACTTGACCGAGAGCGGAGGTGAAGTGCATGATGTCGGTGAGTTTGAGAAGTTTCTGGAGGAGTTCGGTTCTTTGAGGGTGGAGGAGTTAGGGTGTAGCGCGTCCGGCGCGCTGTGACAGTCCGGTTGAATGTGCTGTTGATGGTATGTTTGGAAGGATAGGACAGGCCATTATATATGGTCCGTCTTCAAACCGTCCATGGGTTGTTCTTCCAGTCACATCACAGCTATCTCGTCATCGTCGCCCATCACCTCGGTTGAGATTGGGGTACGTTGGGGTTTCATGTTTGATAGTCGTCCAATGGCTAGTGATGGTGATCACTATTGAGTCTAACGCGAGAGTGTTGGTAGACCGTCTATTCTGCGGAGCGAACGTTTAGTGGATGCAGGTGCAAATGCCAAACATGTGTGGTCGACCTGTCCCAGGGTCCAGGTAGACTCCATCCACCGTTATAGCTGTGGGGACAGATTCAAGACAAAACCGCGTCATCTTGAGCAGCCAAGCGGCTTGCTGCACTTCCCTGAAGCGGCTTCAAGCCCTGTTTCACTGCTAGGCAACTGGTAGTAAAATACATGTGGATTTCTTGAGAGTTGATTTCGGAAGGCAGTGGCAAGCGTACGCGATGTTATCGCTATGCGGCTCACAAAGCACGCAAGTTAAGATAAAGCCGTACTTAGCAGAGGAGCACAGATGAACGGCACGGTCCGAGAGCGGCTGCTCCCATTCGTGCTCGCTCCCGTGCTTCAAACGTTGTCAGTGCATCTTTCACCATCTCCTCGTCTCCTATCATCGGTTGAGACCCTGGTTCTCCATAGCGAAGGCAGGACGCATTCGGTGAGAGTGTCCATGCATTACGAAACGATTGTTCCATTTGCACTGATGGACTGATCTCCATTATGCTTGGAAAGCGTTGGAGTATTATGCTTGCATGCATAAGGTATGCTCATATCTGAAAACCCCCAATATTCATGAAAGATGAGGGACGCACCATACAGGTTTACTGTAATCGTGGGAATTACCACAAGCGCTCCGAAAGGCATTGACCAATGGTGGGGTCTCCGCGACATACGCTTGAGCCCCTTTCGGTAACTTAAGAATGGAGGCATCAGATCCATAGCATGGGAGTTGCCGTGCCTGTCGATCAGGCGTTTTTACTGCAGCATTAGAGCCAAACGCCGAAAACACATTTACGTCAAGTGTTTCAGAGAACATGTTGAAAGCCGGGTTCGGTCTTCGGACTCTGCTCGGTTGAGGAAGATAGGGGATCGATAGTAGACTTCATTCAGTGTGAATGAGGAAGAGCTATTAGCAATTCGGAAAAGTGAGTGTGAACAGCTTCTTCCACGCTGCTTTCTTCTTTTGTATCTACTGTAGTGCTCCACGGAACGCCTGGTTGCCCGAGCGGACCGAGAATTCCCATATCAGCCTGATCGTTTGAGCAACTCTTCTCAGGCATTTAGCATAACGACAGGGTTCATGAAGATTGCCCTTCTTCTCAATCGTCATCCGGTGGTATAGTCCTTGGCGCTCTTGGTCAAGCTTAAGATGGACGTCCTAGGGCAGTCCATTTCATAGACATCCCCCAACGAAATCCATCTTAGAGCATCTGCTCTGCTGGGGTATCGTCGGCTCGAGCCATTCCATCGAACGCGTGTCAAGGCTGCTTCTCTAGGACAGTAAGACCCCGCAGATTTCCTGTTGCAGTAAAGCGGGTCCTTCCATTACGGCGAAAGAGGACTCCACCATCACGAAGTACTCAATCAGTCCTCCTCCATTTGGTCTCATCACCGTCTACGGCACCCTCGTCCGCATCCTCATACTCGTCAGCAGTTCTGATCGTTCCCGCACCACCACCCAAACTACCCTCTGCCGGGGTGTCTTCCTCACCACCCAGCACCGTAACACCGTTAGGTGCCCTCAAATTCCCCTCCTCATCGAAAAACTCATGCATGTTTTCGCTTGTAATCCAACCACCGGCGCCTGGCATGGGCTCCTGTTCGGCACCTTCATCGTCTGAAGAAGGGTCTGGGTGTAGATCGGCGCACGCTGATACAGCTGCATACAATTCCTGAATGGGTGTTTGCGAAGTAGAAGCACCTGGTGTCTCTTCTGTCGCTGCTGGCGCAGAAACCGATCCGGGCGTTAGGAGCAACTCAACAGTCTCGAGGTCGTCATCCGCAGTCTGTGACATATCCGAAAGACATAGTTGCATGTAGAGGGCGTCGCTCTGTTGCGCGTGTAGGGATATGGTGGGGTACGGAATTTGTACTCCAGCGGAGGAGGAGGGTGAAAAGAGGATGAAGTATCTAGACTGGCATTAGGCATACAGTGTCTATTGATCGGAACGTGATTGTCCATTCCATACTCAGATGTCACCCAGACGTCCAATCCCTGCAATTCCACCTGCTGTTGGTCCGCATGGTCTGAGTTCCCATTGACAACTGGCTCCGACGTAGCTTCTGTTTCCGCCGGGGCAAGGCTTGCGAAGGACGAGTCAGAAGCGAGGTGTTGCTTGTCAATGCTGAGCTTCGCGCCTTGAGCTTGATAGTACAGGACCGGTTTCCCGCCAAAGAAGGTCCCCGGTGTTTGCGCCTGATGTTCCACGAGACTGGTGTATGAGTCGCGAGAAGGTGCGTCGCGAATGATTTGCAAGGCCATGTTTGCGATGATCGAGTATAGTGGACGCAGACACGCCGAGTGTCAAAGCCACCTACGACTTGATGCGCCGATCTGACAAACTTGTTATGCGGAGATAACAAACACGGTACTCGATTGAGAGTGGTTTAGCAGTAGCTTAGCAGTGAGTGTCGCGAAAACGCGCGAAAACACCGGATGACGTGCAGCTCCCGCAGCTTGTAGGGCTGAAAACCGGAAGGGTCCAGTCGGCATTCACATGAAAGCTGAAACCATAGAGGACCCTTTGAAGGTGAAACCAATACAGGCGTTATACACCAGATTGCTTCTTCTCTTACTAGAGAGGCTTGTCGCTCCTTCGCGGTAATGTACGCTGATCCCCAGATGTCATTACTGAGAATTTCCCTAAGCAATCATCTCCGCTCTCCGCTCTGCTTTCATGATGAGCCCCACACAGTAACACTTCCATCACCACCAGCAGTAGCCCACTCCTTCCTCAGCTGGTTCCACGCTACAGCGCTAACAACATCCTTCTTGGTTGAGGTGCTACCTTGCAAGCCTCCTCTACCGTCCGTAATAGCCTGCTGGCTGTGTCGTAGCTTGTGCTTTAGTGAACCTGATAGAAGATCCCAGACGAAGATGTTGCCGTCTTCACTGCCAGAAATGACGAGACTGTCGGCGGCGGCCAAGGTGGAACGGAGGCGGTAGTTCTTGTTCTCAAACTTCATATGGTTAGCCAGCAACGAGACCGGAGTGTAGAGTCGCATACCTCATTGTCCCGGAAAGCTTGCAATAGCTTCCCATCCCGCTTGTCCATAAGTCTCAAGGTGGAATCCAGCGTGCTGACCAGGTAAGAGTCGTTTGCTTTTGCTGCCATGACTGAGGTCACCGAGTCTGCAATGTTACTATCAGCGTTGGTCCTTAATGGTAAATGGCGACACATCAGCAGTTGACTATGCGGTGCAAAGTACTTACGTCCGATGACATCCACGTCCACCTGGCCCATCCTAATGTCATAAGACCGGACTCTCCCGTCGACACATCCTACAAGAATCTCAGGGCCCGTCACATGGATCGATGAGATGCTATCTTTCGCTTCAGAGAGAGTCATCAAAGGCCTCTCAGAACGCGACTTCGTATCCCAAAGCTTGACCGTGCTGTCGTAGCTACCTGCGCACCCTGTTAGTGTCTCTCATCTTTCGCAAACTCCGTCCATCCATGCAATATCTTATAGACCGTCTGGCAGCATCCAAACTTACCCGATATGATAACAGTATCTCCCTCGCCGCCCCATGCGCACGCATTCACACGACCAGCATGTCCGCTATATCTCTTCAACGTCTGCGCAGTCGCGACATCCCATAAAAACACCGTCTTATCCCCTCCAACACTGACAAATCGGTCGTTCCCTTCGGAGACTGCGATATCGAGGACCTCGTAGCCGTGGGCGGAGTAGGTCTGGATCAGCTTGGAGGATGAAGGGCTGAACAGGCGGATGTTGCGGTCGGTGCTACCGGTCAGAATCTGTATTGCTGCTGATTAGTATCAAAACTCCACCTTCCGACCAATGGCAATTGAGAGGGGTCAGGGAGAGACGTAGGACGAGATGTACATACATATTGACCGGAGCCCGCGCTATAAGTAAGGGCTAGGACTTGGCCTGTGAAACTGAATCAGTACCGCTGCCAGTAAAGTTCTTGAGCACCAAGGATCTTGAATACCATTATGCCCAGTAAGACGTCCAACTTGCGTGGTGGGGAATTGCGTGGTCATAACATCTCGTGTCGGAGGAAAGATGGAATGAAGATGGGACCTTGAACGCGGAGGTTTGGCTTCACTCGCCGCAAGCCCCGCGTCACACGCGAAACCACCAGACGGCCATCGAGAGAAAGCAGTGGACTATGCCACCTTTACTTATCTACACATAAATAAGGTGCATCATCGTGGTCAGGCATTGCGAGTACTTGATACATTGTTCGAATTTCCATTTCGACTAAGGCGAGGGGTATATTGCATCTATTCGCACGTCTAGTCCAACCCAATCCATTCCTCCTCGTCTCCCATTGCTTCATCACCACTTTGTGCGGCGCCATCTACAGCATCTCCACCGTTCGTTACGGGAACCAGTTCTATCCTCTTGGTTTCCGCAGTCTTCGGCTGAGCGAGCAGATAGTCCACCATGAACTCGTTACCCTCTGCGACGGTCATGATCTCCTTCTGTATCCTGGCTACCGCTCTCTGCACCATACGCACCACCTCTGCATACTCACCCTGACGCTGCTTGAGTGTCCTGCCGTGAATCTTCAGCAGTGCCTCCAACCACAGTAGATTCAGCTCTAGTTGCGGGCTGCCATCAGCTTGTTGAGCGATGTGTCTCAAAAGACGATCTAGATAGACCAGCGGGAGGTCCTTGACAACAAGAGAAATATCGTTCGGCGGTGTGGAGCGGTATACTCTTGTGACGAGCTTGGGGTTGTTGAGGCGGAACGCCATAACGAGCGCTTTCAGGTAATCCTTCTGCTGAAGCGTTTTCAACGTTGTTTCCGGAGTAATGTCAATGTCCAGATCAAATGGATCGAATGCGACGGTAGCATCTAAGCTGTAAACGAGTAGACCCTCTGTGCTAGCTGCACAGAAGGCCCGTCCAGTTGGGGCGAAAGCAACACCGGGTACCCTAACTTCGGGACCTGTCCGCCGCTGCGCTGCGTCTCCACGTTTCGCCCCAGGAAGGGATTTATCCATCCTGTCCTCGAGATCTGATGCTTCGCCCGTTGTGTCTACCAACCCTCCGGGGCCGGCCTCTGTTAGGTTGCGACTGTTTAAGAACTCCTGTGTGCCTTCCAGCGACAGATTGACACTGACCGTGTACTTATGTAATAGCACACCTGAGCTGACATCGTAAAGGCAGATGTTCTTGCTATTTCCTCCAGCCACAACCACGCTGCCATCGGCACTGTAGGATATGCAGTTGAAAGCCTTCGTACCGGCCACGTTGGCCGCAGTTCTCCGGTCTGTGAGCTTGCGACCCCCGGATGCATCCCTTCTGCCGTCAAAGCCAGCTTCTTGTGTGCCTTCTGAAAGCGACCAGAACGTGAGCTGACCGTCAAGAGTGCTGACAGCGATCTGTTTCGAATCAGGGCGGACAGCCACGCACAACACATCTGCTTGGAGCTGAAGCGGCTCGCTCGTCTGTGTGCGTGCAAACACTGACCAGATGCGAACAGTGTGGTCCCAAGAACCCGACACTAGAGATCCACCATTTGGCGCAAATGCGAGCGAAGATACCGGCGCTTCGTGTCCAGAGAGCTGATCCAGCAGCTGTCCGGTCTGTACGGACCAGATATGAATGTTAGCATCGTCCAGAGAACCTGCTGCGACAACTTCTCCGGAAGGATCCACGGCCAGGGAAGAGAAGGCGAGACGAGAAGGAGCAGTAAATGTGCGGAAATTACGATAACGTATCAGATCCCAGGCACGAACGGATCCGTCTAGTGATGCTGTGAACAAGACGTTGCCGCGCTTAGCGAACTCGCAAGCGGTGACGCCAGAGGTATGTTCAGTGAAAGTGACAATGCAGAAGCCTGAGGCGACATCCCAGACCTTGATCTTTCCATCATCGGCGCAAGTAATGATTCTGTCTCCCGAAGGTGAGTATGTGAGGGCGTTGAGAGAGTCGAAGTGTCCTTGTTGTTTCAAGATGTAGGACTCTGATTGCCATTCCCAGACGAGCAATTGACCGAGTGCAGAAGCTCCGAACGCCAGCCATTCTCCAGTCTTGTTGATGGTTACAAAGTCGATATCGTTTTGCGAGATACTAAGGTTGTGAATTTGGTTGAAATCTGGGAGTTCGTAAAGACCGAAAGTACCGTTCGAGAAACCGACCACTAAGAGATTGGTGTCTGGGTGGAATGCTGCGCATGTTAGATGGGCCTGGCCTTGCATGAAGTAATGTCTCTCAGCAATCCGCCATCTCATGTGTTCCTCCGGGTCAAAATCTCCATCTGTCTCAGGCAGATTCCGGGGAGGCAAGTAGCCCCATTGAAAGAGCGCTCCGTCTTTAGACACTGTCCAGATCGTCTCCTGGTCTGCAGAGAACCAGGCTCCGTACACCGCTTGCCTATGACCGCCAAGTGTCGTAGCCGTGAAACCTTCCTCGGGATCCAAACTCCACACTCTGGCAGTCAGATCTTTGGATGCGCTCAAGAAGAACCTTGAGTCGCTCGACCACTCAATGCTCTGCACGGTGTCATGGTGTGCGACGTATTCCCGGTGTTTGACGAACGGCGCAAACTCCAGTCCTCCATCTTCATCCTCGCCAGGCGTTGAAGGCGTTCTCCATGTCTCTATTTTCCTTCCTAGCGCTACTGCGAAGTGTCTTCCCGAGGGCGAAAAGACTAAAGCTGAGACTGCTCCTTTGAAGGAGAAATGATAGAGGGATATGCGCCGTTGTACATGTGTAAGGATAGCTTGTCCGTCTTCATCGACCGAGAGGAGAAGGTTGCCTCGAGGGTTGAGAGCTAGCCGAGAGATGTTTCGTCTATGAGCGAAAGGAAGTGTATGAGATTTGTTGCTGGGAACTAAATCAGCACTTGTGGGATTGCAATTTCAAACCGTGGCTTCCTTACTTGACAAGGTCAAAGACAGTGACTCTGTTTCCTACAGGCGAGAGGAGGCAGGTACCATCCGGAGTAAAGGTAAGAGTCCCGCTGCGGAAGACTGTGCCAAGCAGATTCGAAAACTGCAGGTGGAAGGATTAGCACAAGGGCAGAGATGTTGCACAGGATCGTGCATACCTGGAAGTCAGTCTTCATCCTGCGACTCGTCCTATAACTATAACAACTGCGAACTCGGTACAATCAAGAAGTGTATAGGCAGCGGCGCGCATGTGAACGTTTGATCTGAACATTTTCCAGCGGCGTCAGCGGGACTTTCCTTCCCCGCAAAGTGGAAGTCGCGCGCGGACCACAATCTGGAAGACCCCTGGTTGTCGGTCGCGCTTTCCCGTTGCTAGCATGCGCCCGATTCTCCTTTCCACCCACACCGCAGTCTGCCGCCAGGGTCTATACCTGCCGTCGCTACACCTCTGTCTCCAATACCATCTGTTAAGACTTTCGTCTTCGTAACCCTAGACGTCTATAACAGGCGCACATCGCTCGTTCCGACACCCTTCTGCAGCAATACGGTACGCCATATCCGAGACGCGCAATCCGTTCTGGCCGTCAACGTTGCCAGCAATTGCTAACTGGCAACATCAGTGTCTCTGATTCGCCTTTCTCGATACTCCGATTCAACAGCACATAGACCAGCAGTATGGCCGAATCAGCCTCTCCGATTGGCATTGCCAACGTAAGTACACCGGTTAAGCGATCCTCCAGACATGCATACTAACCAGCTTCTGTAGCTCCCTAATCAGCGGTATGCAATCAAGACACCACTCCAACCACCCAATGACTGACAATACTCAGCCACAAGATTGTTGCCAAACGTGGCGCCGCCTTCACGATCATGGTAGGTCTCGCAAGCCTAGTTGGTACGGCACCCGCTCACAAATATGCAGGTCGCTGGAGAGTCGGGACTCGGAAAGACCACCTTCATCAACACCCTCTTCTCCACCACCATCAAGAACTATGCCGATCACAAACGCCGCCATGCCAAGCAGGTTGATAAGACTGTCGAGATTGAGATCACAAAGGCTGAGCTTGAGGAGAAGTTCTTCAAGGGTATGGAAGAGCTCCCATGCAATACATTGGTCGGAGCAGTGGCTGATAATGTGTTGTTGTAGTCCGCCTCACCGTTATTGACACTCCTGGCTTTGGAGACTATGTGAACAACCGCGACTCATGGCAGCCAATCATCGAATTCTTGGACGACCAGCACGAGTCCTACATGCTCCAGGAGCAGCAGCCGCGTCGTACGGAGAAGATCGATCTACGTGTCCACGCCTGCCTGTACTTCATCAGACCTACCGGCCACACTCTCAAGCCTCTCGACATTGAGGTCATGAAGCGCCTCTGCACACGTGTCAACCTCATCCCAGTCGTCGCAAAGGCGGATACTCTCAGCCCGGTAGATCTTGCCAAGTTCAAGAACAGGGTATGCAGTACAACTATGAAAGCCGCAAGGGTCACGTTTGCTAACGCCCACAACAGGTACGGAACGTTATCGAGGCACAGGGCATCAAAATCTACCAGCCGCCGCTTGAGGAGGATGACGAGCCAGGCCTCGCTCACGCCCGCCAACTCATCAACGCCATGCCTTTCTCTGTGATAGGATCCGAGAAGGATGTGACTACCACCGATGGACGCAACGTCAAGGGCCGTCAATACGCCTGGGGTGTTGCAGAGGTCGAGAACGAGGAGCACTGCGACTTCAAGAAGCTGCGCGCTATCCTGATCCGTACACACATGCTTGACCTGATCCAAACGACCGAGGAGAACCACTACGAAGCCTATCGCGCACAACAGATGGAGACACGCAAGTTCGGCGAGGCGCGACCGAGGAAGCTGGACAACCCCAAGTTCAAGGAAGAGGAGGAGGCTCTTCGCAAGCGTTTCACAGAACAAGTCAAGGTTGAGGAGCAGAGGTTTAGGCAGTGGGAGCAGAAGCTCATCAGCGAGCGCGACCGCCTGAACAAGGATCTGGAGCAGAGCCACGCGGTGATCAAGCAGCTCGAGGCCGAGGTCGAGGGTATGCAGGGCAGCGTGAACCGTTCCCACGGTCGTCGTTAAGCCAGCCTTTGAGGTGCAAGCACTTGATTGGCGTTTTCCGCGTGGGGTTGAGTAAGATCGTTGCGAGATACCTTTTTTCCCTTTTCATGTCTATGTCCCCATAAATAATACCTCGAGATACGGTTCTGGGTTGGTCAAGTATTGTCAGCTGTTTCTATCAGGCTAGATATGTATCAAGTCCATTAAAGCACCCACTCGGGCAAGACTTCCTTCTGTTTCACTTGCTTCCGTTTTTCCGTATTACCCAGCCAAAATACTCAAACATGCCGCCTCCTCCCGGCTCATTCGCCAGTGTCTCCACCTCCACGGTCCATATGTCTGGCCGCTGCAGTAAGGGTCTTATGAAATGCGGTTGTCGCCATGTGATGTATAGCCACATTCCTCCAGGTCGGAGCACACGCGCAACCTATGTACCATTAGCCTCCTCGACTTGTCTCTAAATCCATATCTCGAAAGCCACCCACCTCATCCACATATCGTCGCACATTCTCTTTCACCTCATCTTCCGGGTCCCACAAGCTGCCATAAAGCATGGCATCGAGCGTGGCCTTATCGATCGCGATGTCGAAGCTGGCGTCGTCGAACTCTAAGCTGCGGATATCCATGACCCGCCACTCGACGTCGGGGTGTTTGGCGCGCATGTTGTCTATCACCACGGCAGAGAAGTCGGTCGCGGTTTGCTTGGTGTAATCTAAGGATAGGAGGTCTGCGGGGAGAGTCTACTATGCGCGCCATCTTCTGTTAGTCTGTCTGTCTCCCCGACCTGGTAGATCTCCACCTAGCAGGGGCATAAGACGGTGGCATACGCTATTTCCATTGCCCATGTGCACGATCTCCGGGTTCGTGGACGCGTGTGGGAGGTACTTGGTCAGGAACGGCTTGATGGTGTTGAAGTTGCGCAACCAGTCGTAGGTCGCGGCTGTGGGCTCGGAGCTGCCATAGCGCTTGTCCCAGTATTCGGCTCGTGAGAGCTCGGCATTGGGATCCTCGGCCATGGTGACAGTGTGAAGCGGCGTGCGAAGGTGGGTGGTGTGGGCTAAGTTTCAAGCGTTGCTGAGGAAATTTGGGCGGAGTTGCTGTCCGCTGTTTGGGAAGACGTCACTGCTGCATGGGGAAACTTTTGGGACTGGAGATCGCGTTGTCACTCCCTTCGTTCTTTTTTAGTACGTGTACTTGTACTCTCTACTTGGATTACAGTTATTCGACCTCCTGTCTCCGATTGCATACCGTCTGGCTCGAGAACTCTCTTTAGACTGCTTTTTCGATCAATTGTTCTATATATTCGAGCTCTAGTGATGGCGGTTCCGCGCGGCTCCTTGAGATCGTTCCTGTCTCGGGCAAAGAGCGCTCTACGGTCCTCGATCTCAAATAAAAGCCCGTTAACGCTGGTAATCGGCAACGAATCTGCTGATTTAGACTCCATCACATGTTCAATCCTCTATGCATACCTGCAGTCTTCGGCGCCGACAGCAGGCCGTCAAGTACGTCTACACGTGCCCTTACTGAACATACCGCGTGCGGACATCGCACTGCGCCCTGAGCTATTGGCTCTTCTACCGCACGCCAATGTGGATGCGGACCATCTTATCACACTTGATGACTTGCCAGATCTGGCCCGCATTGGATCAGAACTCCCGCCAGACATTACGCGGTGGATCTTGGTCGACCATAATGCCTTGCAGGGCACCTTGGGCTCGGTCTATTCTAAGAGAGTTGTTGGCGTGATAGACCATCACGATGACGAAGGGAAAGTCCCACAGGACACGGGCGATGAACCTCGCATCATCACCAAGAGCGGAAGTTGCACGAGCCTAGTCACCAACTACAGTCGAGATGCATGGGATAGGCTCTCCACCAATGCATTGTCTTCTGGCGCAGCTCATGGACAAGATGACTCTCTCGCGGATGACAGTGCTGTTACGACTCTATGGGACGCGCAAGTAGCTCACCTGGCTATGGCTTCAATCTTGATCGACACCCACGATCTCACGGATGAGAACAAGACGACTGATCACGACCGGAAGGCTGTTGAATATCTGGCGGCTAAGGTAAACATGTCCCCAAGGATCTCTAAAGATTTCGACCGCGGCATGTTCTTCACCAAACTTAGCGATGCGAAAAGGGACGTCGATTCTCTGTCTCTCACTGATATCCTGAGGAAGGACTATAAGCAGTGGAGTGAGGGAGACCAGACACTGGGAATGAGTTCGGTGGTGAAGCCGGTCGATTATCTTCAGCGCAAAGCCAGCGAAGCGACAACTCAGCAAGACGGCAAGGTGGATGTGCAAGTCAGCGAACGAGCGACGACTCAGCAAGACAGCAAGGTGGATGGGGCATTCATGGGTGCTATCAAAGACTTCGCTGCAGAGCGTAATCTGGATATCTTCGGGATCATGACAACTTTCACTGCAGATGATGGGTCTTTTGCAAGGGAATTGCTGGTCATTTCACCGTCCGAAACTGGGGCAACGTCGGTCAAGAAGTTCGTCGACAACTCTAGCGCCGAGCTGAAGTTGGAAGAGGTCGATGGCCGTAACGAGGACAAGACGTTGCTGCGCTACTGGCGGCAGAAGAACGTTTCATGCAGCAGGAAGCAGGTCGCGCCTATGCTGCGAAAGGCGATGAGCATGCAACAATGAGCTTTTGCAGCTACTAAGCCAGCGATAACGTTGATGGAGGCATTAATTGTCCAGTAAGAATGCTGCTGGACAGGATGGAGAGTCCATGGTTATGGACGAACACTACTGGAGTCTCTGTGCAGCTTTGTATTGGACTGGTTCCAGACGTCCCAGTCTAGCTCGTAAGGCCGCATATGCGGCCACGCAGGCTGCCTTGTTAGCCTGTCGACGATCGTCAATAGCTGCTGTGGCAAGGCCTTTCCAGAACGTCGTGGTACAAGTCTCGAGTATACACTGCTGTGCTGGCAGCGCAGCTCGGGGCTTACGTGTGGACGCGCCTTTCTGCTGTCTGCATCTGCTGCATCGAATATACAACCAGCTTTATGCAAGTCGACAGGAATGTCCTCATTCTTGCATACAGTTGCATACAGCGCTCGACGTGTAAGACGGCTCGTTGGCGTTAGTGCTGCACACCAGGACGGATGCTTGCCCCGCGCTGTGATGCGAGTGATGTGATTCGTCCTGCAGCTCATGCAGCCCATGCCACCTCGACTGGCGTTTTGGCTCGTGATACCGGACGCCATCCGCACCTCGCCCCGTCACCCACGGGCGCCTTTCCTGTCATTGCACTCTGCGTTGTACGTGCTGGTCTTTTCTCACCTGTTCAACAACTGGTTCATAGTTTGCCAGAACAAATCCGCGCGAACGCTTGATGGCCGCGCAAGAACCTGTACTCGAAGAATGCTGCGACTCATCCGTATCCAGTGAAACAGTGTTGCCAAAAGCGATCTTTGCCGACACCTTGTCTCTCGATCAAATCAGCAGGCGGATTGCTTTCATATCCCACCAGATACAGGCATCACGTACGTACCTGGGAGCGCTCTTTTGGCATCGTATGATTGCGATCAGCGCAGGACGCTGTAGTCCATCTACCGGCCTGCAAATGGCATGCAATGCGCAGCGGCTAATGAGCTGGCAACTGTCAAGCATATCCGCTAATCTGCCTTCCCTGCAGCAGTGTCACCACATCTTAAACACCAAAGAGAAACACAACACTCCCCATTCCAACAACTCGGAGCATCGCCTGTGAACACTACGCCACTCAAGGCTTCTCTCATATTTCTGGGCGCCCCTGCGTTCGTTTGCGAGTCCTCAGTGTAGGTAACGCTCATGCAGCTCAATTCGGTCTCTGGAGCCACCATCTGTCACCCCAGCTATTGTCTCTCATAATGCTGGCCTATGGGTCCTTCTCCGGTCGCCATTATTCGCAGACCTAGCATCACCTGTTGCCCAGCATGTCAACTTCACTGTTCGATCTTTTCCATCTTCTTCAATTGCAGAAATACCATAAAGGACGGCGACGAGAGGTCGAAAATCGCTTGCGAAGACTGCAGATAGTGCATACCATCCGATGCCGACTTATCCATAATGGCCAAGCGCTGCGCTCAATGTTGGCAGAATGCTTACAATCTGGCAACAAGGCAGGATTCTGCTCAATATACCATACTTTTCTTTCTCTTCGACAGGGTTCCGGTGACGATGGTGGCGACTACTATGCCGGCCTCTCAACTCCTTCCTCCGAGTCACCCTCCGTGACTTCGCTCCCTTTCCTTCACTGCATCTCCGCGCGGTCTCGTGCGTCTCTGGCCTGTTTCGTGACCCGGATCCGTAATGACCCGGACTATCTTGTGGACAGGTTTCAGTCTCTTTCGGATCAGCAGCTTCTCTCGTTGTTATCATCCCATCGTGGGACTTCAACTCATTCTTCCATATTCGGGAGCCGGCCTTCCAGTCTACGTAGCAAAGCTAGCGTGCCTTCAAACGGAACCCATCGCGCCGTTTTATCTGACGGCCTCTTCGATCTAACCAGACTTGATGCTCTTTCACTACCATTTAACCTTGTCGAGATGCAAGCCAACTCGGAACTCTGGGCCAGGGTCACCGCCAATGCCTTCAGGGACCGGAGTCCGGCCCGCGAGAAACTCATCCTTGCTATCCTGAACGAGACTGCGAGGGCTGCCTGCTGGTCAGGGAGACACACATTCGAGGCGTGGCTGCAGACAACACTGCATCAAGGTCAATTTCTGCTGGACAAGCCCGACAAGCATTCCTTTCGATCTAGGAGCCAGGTACGGGACCCACAAGACGCCGAGAACGAAGCTCTGGCCGAGGCGTTCTTCAGCAAATCTATCAAAGATCTACTGGAACTTCTGAGCTGTCAATCTACTACCGGTGTCATATCAGACCAGGTGATAATCTTTGGGAGAAGCGTCACTTCTATACTTCGCGATTCTCCTAAAGATTGCCAGGATGCGGCACAATTCATCGCTACTCGCTGGCTCTTCCACAATTTCTTAATGGAGGCGATCGTCAATCCCGAGGCATGTCGACGTGTTCATCTTGTGGGTACCTCGCTAACATCTCCTTCAGAGCTACGGTTTGTTACCGTCTCAGTACATCTCTGAAGACGCACGACGTCGCATCCTCAAGGAAGTCGCAACCCGCGCGCAACATGTGACGTTGGATGCAGCGTACAACTGGTAAGGGACAAACTCTGTCCGCATCTGCTTCTGTGGCTGACAATACTAAGGAGGGGTCACTCTTCGGCGATCGATTCGGATGTTCATTCGAGCGTAGAGAATATCGTTGCTCTGTTCAAAGCTAGACAAGCGGACAGTGATATCGAAACACCTGATGCACGACCTCCAAACAAACAACGCAGGGCATTTGGTGTGCAAACGCCTTCCGACACCGTCTTGCTCTGCCCTACGGATATTCTTACCCTCGTGAATGCGTTGCATCCACAACCCACACCATTTCCGAGCGGTCCAAGCTCAATCTTCTCCGCAGCGCGGCCCCAATCATCGTCCTCATCTTTCTCGGGTCTATGCCTTTCTTCGAGTGTACTGAGCTTTGGTTCAGGCACTATTGACCTACCTTCGGATGTTCCACAGGGCAGTCCTGCGGAGCACACACTCATGGGAGACTTGCGAAAGGCGTGTGCAGAGTTGAAAACCAGGGTTGCGACTGAGGCTCTAAATCCCCTCGCGGAGCAATGGGCTTCTTTCAAGACGAGATCAAGCCGGGCACGCCTGAGTCAGGATGAGGATCCATCTTCATCCGCCACTTGTGAGCCTGTATCGCAGAGCTTCGGTGCAACATCCGTGTTCCCAGAGAGTCCGGACTCCGCAGATGGATATTCGAAGTTGAGGGCATCTGTGTTCAAGATCCTGCAAGATCTAGGCCCTAATCTCAGGGATGGCGAGACACCAAGCAATCGCTCGTCGCCGTCATATGATGCTCTGACAGGCGAATACACGTCTAGGAATCCCTACTGTAACGCCAATACAGCAGCCTCTCCGGCCCACGGTCCCAGGAATCCATTCCGTCGTACGGCCGAGGCTCAAGCACTGCCTTCGGGCAGCTTTGAGTGGTCTTGCCAGGTATTGGAACCGGGGCTGGATACAACACTTTCCGGTGGTTTCGACAACTCACCTGAGGGGTCCAAGTCACTAGCAACTTTTCTGAGCGAAGCTGCTACCCACTACAAGCGCGAAGGTGACATTGTTCGGTCACACCACTGTCTGCAGACACTACAACGAATCCGTAACTTATCTTCTACGTCTTTGACAAAGGAAGGCTGCGCTCCACTCGTGCAGCAGTTTGCATCTGATGTGCAATGCTCCATTGAGCGTGCCGTTGCAGCTTCCCGCAATGCTGAGCGAGCTATACGAGGCTTCGCTACTAAGCTTGAAAGTCAGGAGAAGAACCTCGGTGCAATGGACGAGGCTGTGAACACCCTACGAGTTAAGATGTGGTATGCAGCAGATGTGCGAGCGGCCGCCCGCTATGAGGAGTTGAAAGGTGTTGCTTCTGCGTTGAGGGTTATGTGGCTCTCTTCCCAACCAGATAGTAAGAAGAGTTTGCCAACTCTACGACGTCGTAACGCTCCAAGGTCAACTTTGCTTGGACCTCATGTCAAAGCAGAAGCTGCAGCCCTGGACTTGATGGCAGCGAATTCCAGCCATTGCGGCTACAACAAACTCGCAAACGAACAAGTTTCGGCAGTCTCATCTTGGATCGAAAAAGGAGGGATCGAAAACCTTTGCCGTGGAGAAGAGCGACTTCACCGGCTATGCTTAGAGATCTGCAAATGCGCCGAGCTACTTGTGAGCAACAACAAGTTACAAAGCCCGGAACTCTGGTCGAGCGAGCTATTCCAGAGTGAAAAGCTTGGTACGGCGCAGTACCCGCAGCCCGGAATGTTGAAGAGCATGTTCTCCGCTGGTATCAGCCACGGTGCCTCCAATTACACCACCCTTGGTCGTCCAATTTCGTGCAGCTCAGATATTAACGATCCATATGCACAACAGGACTACCAACCTTCTACTCTTCATCACAGGACGCCCTCTATCCATGTCGCACGCTCTCGGAATGCCTCCTCTGGAGCTGACTACTTCGGTACGCAAAGCCCTACGCTCACAGATAGATCGTCAGCCACATTCTGGTCGCCTGCTTGCACTGACGCACAAGTACCATCAAGCGCGACAAGTGTAACTTCGCGAAGTACTTCTCCAATATCTAACCCTTTGAAACCTGGGCAAATCGCTAGTTCTGGGCGTACCGGACTCCTGACAAGGATTAAGGAGGGCCTGATCAGTCTTCTCCTAAGTGAATTTGGCAACTTCCTGTTCCCTGGAGGTAGCGAGACGGATCAAGCCATGTGGACTACACTTGGAGGCAGATTCGCAAATGCCATCTCTCGCGATTCTTGTCTACTGAGTCCTGCTTCTAGTGGAGGATTGGACGACTTCGACTACATCAATGCGTGTCACACACTGATGTCCAAGTTTCACATGTCGCCGGACCCACTGGCAAAGCTCCAAGCCCTGCATGACCTCCAAAGCATACTTTTCTCTCATTCACGCTTCTCGGAGGCAGCTCAAGCGGAAGGATCAGCATGGTGCAACACTAATGGAATGACAGAAAGGTCCGATCAAACCGTGAACGAACGGCCGTCGCGGCTCAAGCTCGACACCTCAGAGACTCGAGCGGCGGATTCCGGACATGACATTGGCGTCAAGATCTTCCAGACCGTCTTTCGTGATCCGCAATTCCGCGCCAAAACGCTATTCAGAGATCTGCAATATGTGGCATCATTAGTCTCGCCAGAGGTCCTCGATACCACTCCTCAAGGCAAAACGTTTTGGAACGCATTTGTCGCGGCACAGGGTATCAAGCAAGAGATCTGCAAGTCCATGGTAGAGATGGCGGACAGTATAGTCTCCCATCACATCTCCAGCCGCGGCCACTCTCAGACCTCTTCAGCAGCTCAGCAGCAACGAGATGCCGAGACCTTACCACCTCCATCTCCTCGTCCGGATGAAGATATCTCCGCATACAGCATGGCAGATGCGGCGCTCCTGCTGCAGATAACAGCCAAAGAAGGCGACACGGCCGCACAGCGAGAACTGGCTACGCTGTATCTGACCCATCCGGAGTTGATGGGCCGGATCATCGCGCCGTTGACCAAGCCTGGGGATGTCTTTAGGGAGTCGGCATCGGCAGAGGGCATGGGGAAATGGAAGAAGGAGCAGGATGCGGGTCGGTATGATCCGCTGACGATGTGTGTGGCGCATCATTGGATGGAGCTTAGTGCCAAGGGAGGGGATGCGTTGGCGGTCAAGTATCTGAGGCAGTTTGATGAGATGGAGAGGGATCCTTGAATGGTTATTGGAAACGGGAATGCAAACGCATTGGGGCCTGGTGGGTTGGCGTATTGGGCAAGGGGCATGTGCGAAGTGTATACCCGATCAGCTTTGCCTGTATATATATCTCGTTATCTCATATCTAGCGTTACAGTAGTGCTGCATTGCGGCGTCAGATCCTCTCTATCTCTCTCTCTCCCTCTGCAATACATTTTCGTGCCTCCTTGTCGACTACATGTAGGGAGTGTCTGCACGTAGCCCAAGATCTCTCCGCAACGGTCGACGTCATCGCACAAGCTTGCAGTGAGGTCTGGAAGCTGCACCGCACAGCGCGCGACACACGAGAGGATGGAACTTCAGGCGGTATACACCTCACCATATCTCACATAGTAGATTACAGATGTAACTCTGCGATTGTGTACAGAACACGCCTGACCTGCCTTGGAAGGGACTCCTTCATATTGTTGCTCGAGCCCTTCGATCTCTACTTAGACTCAGCATGCGTCATGGATCGCGCTTTAGCAAGATACCCACGACCCTAAGTATATACGTCTGTTTCTTACATTTCTGCATTTGTCTCTTTCTATACCCCGGTATCCAGATAACTATTCCATATACTCTGTCGCTAGCACCATCCCACCTGGAAAGGTAGAGAACAAATATGCCCGACCCCTCCTCCTCCCTCCAAACAACCCACCTCACGACCCGCTCCCTCCGCACCACCCTCCTCCAAACTCTCGTGAAACCCTTCCGCCCACGCCTCGTAAAATCCAAACGCGAATACCCCGCCGGCTCGCCCCGTCTCCAGCGCGCCGACTACAAGACCATCGAGAAACACTGCACAGTGACCGAGCGCCAAACCGAAGGCATCTGGCTCTACGACATCACTTCACGGTCCTCCGACAAGGCCAAAGCGCGAGGGCGAGGCCGGGCCAGATCGCCCCGCAAGGACAGGGTCAAACGGCGCCTCTACTACTTCTGCGGCGGCGGCTGGTCGATGCCGCCGTCGGGCCAGCACTGGAAACTGTGCGCCGAGCTCGCGCTTCGCACCGACGCCGTCGTGACCATCGTCAGCTACCCGCTCGCGCCGCACAGTGCTGCGCCTGTGGCCTTGCCGCAGCTGATGCGCTGGTATCGCGCTGCGATGCGCGGGTCGGAAGAGGAAGGGCAGGCCGTGACGTTGGCTGGGGATAGCTCGGGCGGGAATATTGCGCTCGCGCTTGTGTTGAGGGCGTTGAGAGAGGACGAGGAGGAGGGGAGGTCGAAGCCGGGGCCGGGGAATGTGCTTGCGATTTCGCCCGCGGTGGACCTGTTGACGCATGATGCGGCGGTCGCAGCGGCGGATAAGTTGGACCCGGTACTGACGCTCGACCTCATCGACGAGAATGCCCGGAGATGGGTGGGTGGTGGTGATGCTGGCGATCCTGCTGTCTCGCCTGTGTATGCTGATGTGGGACTGTTGGCGAAGCGGGGAGTGGAATTGTATGGTATTACGGGGAGCTACGATGTTCTGACCCCTGACGCGCTGCGGTTCAGGGATAGATGTCAGGAGGCTGGGGTGCAGGGGGAGTGGCTACATTGGGAGAAACAGATGCACTGTTTCCCGCTTGCGTGGATATATCGGCTGCCAGAGAGTGTTCGAGGCAAGGATTGGATACTAGACGTGCTGAGGCGGTAATTATTCGAGGGCAATTGGTATTGAGGCACAGATATCAATTCTGGTTGTAGTACAGCTCACATCTATCCAACATCTATCCAATCCTCTTCACCTGAACTCCTTATCCACCGTCTCAAACCCACCCAAAAAGCCCTCAAACATGAGAACACCAAGACCCGGGTCAAGCGCACCAGTAGTGGCACGGATACTGTGCATACTCAACTGCGGGATACCAGCATCAATAGCCCTGATGCCAGTGGCAGAACTCAACATCGGTCCGACAGTGCCACCACTTCTGCTGTCATTCCTGATCTGGAAGACCTGCAGCTTGGCGCCGACTCTCTCTGCGCATCGCTGGAAGATGGCAGTGCTGACAGCATCGGTGGTCATGTGGCCATTGCTGTCTGCGCTGACCACCACTCCAACGTTGAGTTCTGGGGCGTGGTTGTCGAGGTAGACGTTCAAGAAGTTGGGGTTGACTGCGTGCGTGACGTCGCTGGAAACGAGGAAGCTGTTGGCGTAGGTACGGCCCATGATCTCGGAACCGGCCTGGCCGCCTGCCAATGAGCTGACAGCACGTTCAATCGTCATTGGCAAGAAGTTGCCGCGAGCACCTTGGCGAAGGAGAGAGCCAATCTCCTCGTCATCGAACAGACCGACGACCTTGATCTGGCTGGACCACTGGGTGCTGTAAGATGCAGAGTTGGTCAAGGCCTGGAGTGCAGCCCACGAGCAGAGCTTATCGTCGATACGACCTGCAAAGATGAATTCCTTATCGAGGCCACCGACCTGGGCAGGCTGAGTGTCGTACAATTCAAGTTCCCAGTTCACGATGTTGCCGTACTCTTGCTCCTTGATACCGAGCTCCTTGGCAATGGCGTGGACGAGACGAGGAGGCTGGGTAGCGGTAAAGGTACCAGCCTTGCCAGCTGGAGTTGGGGTGGAGTCAGACTTCGCAGATTCAAGACCGATGATTGGCACCATCTGAGTTTCTTGATTGAATGGTCCGTTTGCAACCGCACCGAAATGTGGTGCTAGAGTAGGAATGCGTGCGATAGGCCAGCCCAGCTTCACCAGCTTGCTCACGATCTTGTCACCCTCCTTGACAAGGACACGGCCACCAATTCCAAGGTCACGGTCCCACCATGTGCTGTTCAAAGCACCTGCGTATGGTGCTACACCAAGCTGAACGAAGCCTGCCTTGTTGGGGACCTGGCTAACTGGCTTGAGCTTGGCAGTGAGTGCATCGACGTGACCGGCAAGAATAGCAGCTCCATTACCAGGCTCGTACTTCTGACCGACGACGAATGCAATCATGCTGCTTCCGTTACGCTCAACAAAGTATTTGCCTCCTTTCTCGAGTTTCCACGCATCCCGCTCCGAGAGCTTCTTGAATCCTTGCTTCTTGAGCTGTGCTGCCATGGCGTCTACGGCGTGGAAGACGGTGGGGTTGTCCGTCAAGAAATCGCAGAACGGCTGAGTGTAGATGGCAGCATTGGAGCTGGTGACTGATGGACGGGGGATGTATTCAGGCGTTGGTTCTGCGCGGGTGTAGGTAGGTTGAGGTGGTGATTGCATAGCTGGTACGGAGTAGTGTGCATCTCTCAATAGCTGGTCAAGGCCTTCTTGGTCTCTTCGCAGACGCTCCATGCTCTGTTCATGCATCATTCGTAGGTGCGCCATGGGATCCATGGGCGGGTTGGCGACGACACGTCTCCCTTCGACGTCAGCAGAACGGAGGGAAGGTCTGATTCTGCTGATGTATTGTGCGAACTCTTGCTGTTGTGCAGGAGTGGCCTGACCTGTAGCTATGGCGTTCATGAGGGCCTTGGAGTATGCGTCATCGCCTGAGACTGGCACTGCGCGCTCGTTGAGACGGATGGGTAGGCTGTCCATGGTTGGTGGTGGAGCGGTTGGTGACGGAGCGGAAGGAGTTGTTGACTTCCTGGTCATTTCCGGGAAGTTAGGGTACATGAGGAGGTTTTTATGCAGGTGGTCGAGAAGAAGGCAGGGGAGAGGAGATTGGTGTGAGTCTATCTTGGGTTCCTGAGTGGTTGCCTAGACAGGCAGCTGGGTGTTGATCTATTTGGGAAGGAGCTCCGGGTTGGAGTTGGAGCACGGACGCCGCCGTTGTCGATACCCCAGCCATTCCGATAACATCATCACCGAGATAGGAAATATCGTTGGTTTTAGGATTCACGTAAACAGACCTGACCAGCCATACATCTATATAAAGAATTCGGCACAAATCTTCATGAACACATTAAATAAAATCCGGGTGCGAGCGGCGGTCTCCAACCTCTAGGCATGACAATTATGGGAACTGGGTAGGTACCAAGGCAAGGTGTGAGACTGGCCAGATCCTAGAGAACATACATGTAGCATACAAACACGTACATGTACATGACTTCGACGCTTAGCGAAGAGGAAATGGGCATTTCTACTACCAGAGGAGGTAAAGTCCAGTATCTGAATACATGTACGCGATCCTGTCCGCGCATTAGCCCTGTGAAGTCTTGATGTGCGACCATTCACTCACAAAGCCTAGCTTCACTTACTCTTGATTCTTGCTCTTGATTCCTTCACCTCCTGTAATCTCTATTTTGTCCCACTCTCTCTTCTCTTACATAGCCGCCACAGTCGTTCTGTCGTTGTGATGAGTTCGCCCGACTCAGCGTCCATCCCTCCTTCTGTATACCAGTGGCTCGGCCTCCGTCAACCCTCCGCTACAAAGTCGTATTCCGACCATCAGTCTCTGGAATGGAACGCTTTGGTAGCTCTTCGTCGCCCCATTCGTAATGATTTCCCCGAAAAGCTAACATTTGCAGCACTTTAACGCGAGGTCCTCCTCAAGTACTTCCAGGCCTTACACACACGTGACGTCTATACGCCCCAAACTCGCTTCCTACTCCTACACCTCGCCTACGGGGCTACTCGCCCTGCCTCTAGAGCTGCGACTCAAAATCTACGAGTTTTCTCTTGCACCACATGGCCATGTACATCTGTACATCTCCCCATCGTGGTTTCCATGCGCCCACAAGAAACGGTGTAAATGTGAGAGGATCAGCGGTCAGCTTCTTAAGACCTGCAAGCAGATTCGAGACGAGGCACAACCAATCCTTTACAATAACGTCTTTCACTTCTACGAAGAGAACCCAAACATGATCTTTTCTCGTGCGACAAACGAAAACCGAGGATTGCAACTGAGTCGCATGAAGAGCATTAGCATGGTTATAACGACTCTCAAATGTGCGCCTCAGTTCATTCTTACACTTCTCAACCGGGATCTGGTCAAAATGGTGTCGCTGAAACGTGTCAACTTCACCATGTTCACTCTCCGCGATGTGCCAGAGCTCGACACTCTGCAGTGGGACCTGTGGAATAACATCAAGCTCAATGCGCCTGATGGTTGTGAGGTCGCTTATGGGAATACAACCCAAGAAGAGCAGAAATGGACAGATGACTACGTCCATAGCTGGAGCCTCGGTCCGGTCACGGTCTTTGCTGGTCGTTGCCCATCGTCGAACTAGCCTGGGGCTGAATGCACGTCCACGGCTGAAGATGGAACTATCAGATGGCAGAAGTGGGACTGAGTCAATATGTACTACGAAGCTTTCTGTGGCGGAAGGTACCTAAAATGGAATGGGAGATAAAGCTGGCTTGATCATAGTGCTACCTACTCCATAAAGTGGTCTTGTGGCGGAAAGAACATGAAATGGGAAGGGAAGTAAGGCTTGCTTGCTCATACCTAGTGCTACCTACTTGACAGGTATTGATCACTAAATTGGAACCCCACTCCACCTGCTCGAGGCTTTTGCTTGCCACCTTACCACCCGTGCCTTAATGTAGAGTTTAACTGTGCATGAATCCGAAGTGATCCTAGAAACGACATACTTCAAGAGCTAACTCGAAAGACTAATCTATACCCAACAAACTCCACCAACGCCAGCCATATCCCACCCCTTCATCACTCCTGTCCAACAAGCTCCAAGTAATGCCCAACCACACTCTTCACCTGCTCCTCAAACCCCTTAAACCTGAAACCCAGCTTCTCCTCCGTCGGCTTCGCATCAAAGAACATGCCCGTCGTCCCAATCTTCGCCTCTGTGGACAGGAGACCCTTCTTGACCTCCTCAGGAAAATTCCTATCCACAATCTCCGTCACATCCTGCCACCTCGTCCCATCCCCCTTCGCGCTCTTATTCCACGTCGCGAACAAGCTCTCCCCACCGCCAATCTTCGGATCCAGCGCCGCCACGTGCACGTACGCGACATCGTCGCTATGCACCGAAGCGCCGGGCCAAGGGAACGGCGAGTCCTTGCCGACCGCGACGTCGAGAACCGTGGCATTGGTGCCGTTGAACGCAGCCGCTTTGCTCGTGACGAGCGCGTCGCGCCCGATGATGACGGACGGCATGACATGCACGAGCCCAAACTGGGGTTGTTCGCGCCTGACCCAGGCCTCGGCCTCGTTGAGCGCGCGGACTTTGGAGGCGAGGTAAGCCTCGAACTCGTTGCCGAAGGGCCCTTCGGGCGTCGCGATGCGGTCGGAGGCTTTGTAGAGGATGTTGTCGTTACTCTCCATGCCGAAGAAGTGGGCCGCGTCCATGACCGCTGCGATGGAGGACGTGATGACGATTTTCTCGACACTACCCACTTTCTGCGCCGCGGTCAGGATGGCCAAGGTCCCCTGGACGGCCGGGTTGATGAGTTGGGTGCTGTATTCGTCCTGCGTGGTCAGCGTGCCCGTCGCGAGCGGGGACGCGATGTGGATGATGTATTTGGCGCCGTTGACGGCGTCGTCGTAGGCGCCCGGGACGGTCATGTCGGGGACGAGCACGGTGGAGAGACGCGAGGGTAGGTTGAGGGCGAGGATCTCGGGGTGCGTGGTGAGGGTGTCGGCTTTGGCTTGGGAGCGGACGGCGGCGCGGACGGTGTAGCCTGCTTTGAGGGCGAGGACGAGGGCGCGGAAGCCGACGTGGCCGGTGGCTCCGGTCATGAAGATGAGGTCGGACATTGTGGTGGTGTTATGAACGTGATAGGATTTGGATTGGTGGTTGAGAAGGGATTATGTTGTTTGGTATGAAAGTGGAATGGAGAGCTGTTGCGTTGGATGTTGCTTTGAGTGAAGTGATTGCTGGTTGAAGTTGTTCCGGTCATACCTTCCCTTCACTCTGGTCTTTATACCTACCTCGACCCATTTTCTTGAGATGGTTCTCGTAAAGTGCTTGGAAATCCATTTCCCAGTATACTCTTCACGTGTGATAGTGTATGTACGATTGTGCAGCGCTTACCAACCGTCTAGTCTATATGCCAGCATTGTTTAGTATGTGAACAGCAGTATGTCTTAGGATGGATCATAGATTGATGTCTCGTATCAACGCCATTGACGTGGAGCGACACGAGTGCTTGGAAATCACATGCACGTTGGATTCCCGAGTCAGATCAGGTTGTCTTCCACCAATGGAAGCCAAAGCTGTCGTTCGTGTAGGAATGGCTGTAGACTTGGCGCTTTGTCACCCAAGCAAGGTCGCGTTTGTCATCTAATGTATGCTTCCATGCCACTCGCAGCGCTTTCATGCTCGTGTTCCATGGCCATGTTTCATCCACTGTAAATGGGATGTTGGATGGATAAAGCGGCTCTCTCGTGTGCATGATGCCTACCCTTAGGCTTGCCGTTGTTCCCGGAGTGATTACAACGTCTTGTGCTGACTTGTAGATGACTTCACGGGTCCCCTTTTCCATCTCTCTGGAGTGCAAGTTGCAGGGTTGCGCAGAACAGCCGGTGGGAAATCATCGCTGCTCACCAAAGGGAAGTACTTGCGTAACTTATTCCGAACACTCGTCCTTCCTGCAGAAGCAATGGAAGCAAACCAAGCTTCTCCCAACTCGGTTCCAAGAACCGGTTTCCGCGCATCATAAGGCGGACCGAGGTCAGGAACCCTCGCAGGGACATGGAGCGGTGAAACCAGGAACGTGATGGTCAACGAGTGAGAGGGCGCAACCAGGGCTGAGTGGGGTGGACCAGGGACAGCCGCTCAGCCACAGCTGTGGCATTTGCGTCACCAGCCCCCACGACTCCCGTCTCCCGCCCACCGGCCAAGATGCATCCATGCAAGCGCAGCAAGTCATGTCATCGATTGCGGGCCCGAAACCAGGCACAGGGAGTAAGGTGTACAGACGAGTGAAAGCTTAAGAGAGGGTGTGGGTGGCTTGGGGGTGGCTGTTTTCTGTCTTACAGTACCTTTGGAACAGTTCACTATCCTTCCCATACCTTATACTCTTCAAACCCATATAAACTACTTCTCTACAGCTCAATTGATTCGCTTGACAAAGACAAACCAGCATATTCATCAACCATGTCCAACGCCCCCAAATCCATAGCCCCAAACCCCAACAAACCCCCCACAACGACTCCCTCCAAACCCAGTACTAAGCCCAAGACCGCCACCACCACAGCAGCGACCGATGGAAGTAAATCCTCCGACCACGAGAAAGACCTCATCGACAGCATCAAGAAGCTCGAAACGAAGACCAAAGCGGTCAACGCGAACAACATCGCGCGGGTCTCGAACGCGAAACTGCTGTCCGCAGACGACAGATTAGCGCCGCTCGTGAGCCTCAAGACGGGGAAGGCGATTGACAAGTTTCCTGAGACGAGCGGGAAGATTAATAAATTGGGTGGTGAGTTGTCCCAGAAGGCAGGGCCCTGGTCCCTGGAGGCAGATTCCAGAATCCACATGCAGGGCAAATACCACATGAATGAACTGAAAAGGTGGATGAGAGTGGGGAAGTCGTAGCAGGCTATGGAAGTCGGGTGAAAGGGGTCGTGGATCTGAAAACGGATGTTCAAACGGATGGAAAGCTGACAGCGGTCATAGTCACCGTCATCGACGCGATACTGAGTGCGCTAGAGGCAGACCGGACGGGGAAGGAGGAAGAGAAGAGAGAGAGGTTGAGGGTGCAGATTGGATTACCTGCCAACCCTGCCTAGGCTACCTCTTCCCCTCTACCAATCCACGTTCTTTTCTCGGATATGTATTTGTCCTCCGTTCCTTCGTTCATTTCGCAAACCAGGGGAATTGGGATGGGAGTAATGTTTAAACACCGCTCACGCAAGGAAAGGAACACGGGACGCACAACTGGTTTTTTGAATCTAGGGAGCAAGCGTTGAGCAATTTCAGGAGATTTTGGGAAAGTAGATTGATACATGTAAGGTACGAGACTAGTTTGAGGGTATACTCAGTTATCAGAACCCCGTCCGTATACGCCGATTTCGTTCCCCTTGATTCAGAAGAAGGGGGTTTCCGAAAAGATCTTCTTCCCTGTGCCTTGATGCAGATTCTGATGGTGTGCATGCAGTCTGGTAAGGAGAAAGCCAACGCCGCTATGCATGTGAAAAACAGATGATTGGTCGGCCGTACTGTGCGCCGGAATACCATGATGGTAGGGAGGTGAGGTTGCTGACCGTAACCTTCTCCTACGCCTCACCGTCCTCGTCAAGCTCTTCGGGGTGACTGTGCGAAGTGTTAGCGTCAGACGCCTGCTGAAGGTACTACCCCCTGCACGACACGACTCACCCTAGTAAATCCTTAACGTTCTTCATCTCGTAATGCTTCTTCCTCATCTGCTCAAACTTGCGATGCTTCTCCCACTCCTCCTTCGACATATCCGCCGGCTCCTCACCATGCCTCGCCCCATCCACATCCATCGCATCCGCACTGTCCGCATCCACAATAACCCGCTTGTCGCCATCACTCCCGACGCGCTCCGTCGGCTCCATTTCCGGCTCGCCAAGCTCCAGCCCCGGGATGTCGTCCTCCTTGAAATTCCGCTGGCGGGGCGGCTCCGCGCTGCCCTCGAGCGAGTGCTTCTTCTCCACCTCGTCGACGACGAGCTGGTTCGGGTTGAGCGCGCTCATCTCCTCCTCGTCCTCCGTGGGGTCGTAGTGGCCGGCGTACGGCGTCTTGGGCTCGTCGATCTTCATGCGGCCGCCCATTTGGCCTTCGTTCAGGAACAGGTTCGCCTCGTCCCACTTCAGTCTCGGAGAGTTTTCCTCGTCGCCGTGGTTGCTGAAGCCGTCACTGCCGGACTGTCGTCGCGAGATGGAGCCGCGTGGGTTGGAGGAGTTGCGTCGCCCGCCGGGGCCGGCGTTGATGTTGGTGTTCATCTGCACGATTTCCTTCTCTGATAGCTCGCGGTTGGGCATCTCGGGGCGTCCGGCAGCGTTTTCGTCGGCGGGTGGGAAGCTGTGTTGGAACTCTGGAGAGGTGGCTTGGTAGGAGTTGGAGTTTTTGAGAATGCCTGTATTCGTTGTCAGTGGTTGTCCTGGTTAGGCGAGCTTGGATGCGGTGCGGATTACCCTTGGGCCTCTTAGGCGCCTCGGAGGTCGGACTGTGAGCTGTGGTCGAAGGCATTGTGGTAGTTGACGGTGGTCCGAGTGGGATAAACAGGCGGTATTTGCGCTGTGGTCTGCACGCCAAGGTCTAGGCTGCTGGTATGAAGGTTCGGGTGGTACAAGTGGTGATTGTAAAGGGTTGATAACAAAGGAGAGAGCGATCAGAGGTGAAGACAGTTGCTTCCAGGTGCTGTTTGTGTGCAATCGGTGTCACTAAGGTAGGCAGGTGCGGAGGAGCAAGAAAGGGTGGGGAAATTGGGCTGGCAGCACTTGAGGCTAGCAATCAATCATCGCGTGTCGTCGCCAAAGCTAAGCCGACGACGGCAGGCACGACCCACGACGTCATACATGCCATCCATCACCTGCCGCCCGCCGAAACGGGAAATCAGCGGGGTGGATTGTCGTGCACCGCAACATCACCATGGATGACAAGCATAACGGCTACGTTCTTGGCTTGGATAACCAATCATACAACCTTCTCCGACTGCTATCTTAACGGTGTGAACATGGTGATAGGCAAAATAAGGTAGCATGAGAAACAATGCATAGCCGTTGGAGAAAGCGAGATGAGGGGGAAAATCATCATTCGTACAGGGCATTATATACACGGAGAGGAGAATCGTTAGCATTGCACTCTCAAGCAAGGAGACAGAACAGTCGCCATAGGACCCAAATCATGCAGCCGGGAGGCTGTACGAATCAAGACCAGAACCAGCTGCCGTTCTTGTTCTCCTTCTCTCCTTTCGTCTCTTCGACTTTCGCCAACGTTCTTTGATCCTGCTCTTGCTGCCGGCAGTGGGTTGTAGAGACAGTCTCAGTACTCTCTTCCCTACCATCGGAGAAGCGTTTCTTGAGCACGACCTTTGTGGTCACCGTGCCATCAGGTAGCGTCGTCTGCTCGGTCGTGGTCAGGGTCGATAACAGAGTCGGGCGATCTTCAATCTGCGGTGTGGTCTGTGGTGTCGGAGCCGGAAGTTGCGGTACAGGCTTGCTCTCTTTCTTTGTGGGCGCTGCTACGGGTTGTTGTGCTTTGTCCAGTAGTTGCTCGTAAACATCCAGCTCGGTTGTGGTCGAAGCATCATGCTTCTCGTCACAATCCGGCGAAGAAATCTCCCGGGCGAGATCTTCGAAATCCTGAGCTACAAGCTGCGACACGATTCCACGCTTCCAGGGCCTCTCATTGCGCATGATGTCGCCCCAAAGCTGATCCATGCGCTTCCTGTCCGCAAGCCGAGACTGGTAGAGACTAGGTAGCTGTGGTGGCAGGGTGCCACGACATTGCAGGCCGAGCATCCAGTCGATGCCGCTTTGGGCCCATGCTGTGTAGAGCTTCTGATCGTTGGTTTTGCCCGACCACGCTTCCCAAGCACCCAGCTCCTTGTCCATGTGCGCATCCAGCAGATCCTCAAAAGCTGCGCGCCACATGCTGCCGTGTTGATGCGTATGGTGATGCTCCTCCAGCTTGAGCGGAGAATACGGACTCGTCTTGAACCACCTGACACTCAACCACGGATGGTCCTGGCTGAAACCGGACACACTTCCCTTGTGCCAGCGCAGGAACGTCTCGCCATCATCACGGTACAGCGAGATGATCTTGCCCGGATCAACGCCAACATTTGCCTCGCGAGACTGGCGTAGCAAAGCGCGTGCCGCATCTCGACCTTCCTCACTGCTCTCTTTGCCAAACCCCCATGCATCGTCCCAGAAGTCTCTCCCAAAAGCCTTGTGCCAGTCGCCGCCTTCTTCTTGATCATGACCCCAGCGTTTGCCCCAGTGGCCCTCCTTCTCCCACCCCTTCTCCCATTCCTGGTGCCACTTCTTGTGTTCCTCCTCGGCACGAGCCCGGGCTTCGGAGAGGAGGCTAGGTACCGCGTTGAAGCCTTCGACCAGCGCCTTGAAAGACTCGTCTGCGAATTTGCGGAATGCTATGAAGGGGTTGTCTTCTTCGGAGGCTCGGCGGCGGTCCGTGGCGGGATTGGTATGGTCTTGTTGCTGGCTGTCGTCGTCTTTATTCCCGGATGCCATGCTTGTGGATGTGCTTTAATGTGATTTAAAATCAGGTGCGTCCGATAATGAGTCTGAAGTGAGGCCTTAGGTCTTGAGCATAGTTCAAAAGATGGTAACTTAGAGAAGATAATGACCTCGTCGTGTTCTACGCGCTTCTCGGTGATTCATGGAAGATGGCGGGGAAAGCCCCACAAGCTTGGCGTTTCACATGTCACAAGAGCAAGCCCAATTCCTGGACTGGGCAAAACCATCGTCTAAATAAGGTAACCTTAGTCAATTCCCTGTAGTAGGTTCGTACATATATGTACGAAAGTTTCACAAAGCGTTAAGTGCACTTGGATCTTCAATCGTCTGTATAGTATATTGAGGATTGCTTTCACACCAAAGGGCTACATGCACATTTCAGCCGCACCTTTACCGCACCAACTCCGCACAAGCGCCCTCAATCCTCCCTCACAGGCACCTGCAACGTAGCATAATTCCCCATAGCCCTCGCCCCACTCTCGGGATTCAGCTCGCCAGCCTCCGCCAGCTCACTCAACAGCTTAAAGTAATTGATATAAAACGCCGGAGTGAAGGTGTTGAAGAAGCGCGCCTCCTCATTAAACGGATTGCTGAACGTATGCGGACTGCGCGTCGGGATAACCACATAGTCACCCTCTTTTGCGTCGATGACTTTCTCCTCTGGCTGCGCGGGCGTCTTGGGGACGTGGAAGCGCACGGTACCTTTTGTTACGAGGAAGGTCTCGTCGTGCATTTCGTGCCAGTGGGCGCGGGGGCCGGCGCTTTTGGCCGGGATTATGAGCTCGCAGGCGGAGAAGCGCATGTCTGGTTTTTTTGGTTAGTGGGGAGGTTTAGAAGGGTGGAAGGTGCTCAGGACCGGTGTTGGACCCGTCTTCCATGATGCGAAGTTGGACTGGGCCCAGAGTGAGGACATCGCCTGCTTTCACGGGCACGAAGCTTAGGGGTTCGTTGGGGATTTCGAATGGCATTTTGACACGGATAGAGGTAGGTGTTGGAAGGATCAAGGTATCTATCTGAACACTTCGACTCGATTGTGATTGGAATGCTCCCAGCTGGCAATATCACGGTATCTGGGAGACGCAGATATAGTAAGTTATAGCTACTCCCTCAGTCGGTGTACGGAGATAGCCAAGTGCGGTTGGGTGCCTAACCACTGTGGCACAAGCAGATTAAGTTATCAGTCACGGAGCGGGAAAGCATTCTGCGCCGATGATTGCATCCTTCATACATGTATGCTTACCTGTATGCTTACCTGTACACAAAACACGTGTTGAATACATGTACGGTGTATCCATGTACTTGCATGACTGCAAGTCACTCGGCGTCAAGAGGCTCACGACGACCGATGCGGATCCGCCAAAGATCGACTTGCCCTCCAAGGACCTAGTAATAGGCAAAGCAGTCGGCTTTGGCCTTGTCTAGCTATCCACTCAAGAGTTTCCGGCGATAGACGCGTACAAGATGTGAGACTGATGGTGAGTAGAGAATTGCAGGTCAAGGTCGTGCACGGCGACAGTTACGGTGAAGCTGAGAGTGACCTGGAGGGCTGAGTGAGGGGCGCGCCTTCCGCAATCCGAACCTTAACCCGCTCCCCACCTGCAGCTTGCACATCTCTGCTCCGTGTCTGCTATCTCCATGTCGACTTGAATGTTGATAACCATCCAATTGCCATTGTCTGACATTACCTTATGCATTCGTAGTTTGACTAAACACATTGCTTAAGCCCACGCAGTCATTCTCCAAGTACCTACTAGACTCCCACGCCTGACCCGAATCATTACTCCTACATCAAGCTTGATCGTGTTAGAGATGGCAGCTTCCACGTTCACTACCAGCTCCCGGCTTGCCGAATGCTGGAGAATCCAAGACTGCAAGTCATGTCTCCACAGTAGCCATGGCTGTGGATGGTGCCCAGTGGTAGGTTCCCTCCCATCTACAGTATCTTTCGAACCGCATTTTGCCACACGTCCTCGCTTTACTCTCATATTACCGCGAGCAATCTACATGCACGTACATTACCCACGTCTACACCTGGGAGCACATAGCATATACCCCCAAGCCATACTCGGAGCACTTCAGTGGTACAGGATTGCCCGCAACACTAACCCAACCCAAGTCCTCCACCTGCGTCCCAGCCTCCTCCCTCCTCTCTCCCGTAACCAACGCACACATCTGCCCGCACTGGAGCGAACGCTTCGAACTGCGGACCGCAGCACTCGGTTGCGCGTGCTCCACCACCACGCTTCTCTCCGTCCTCGTCACAATCCTCTGTACCGTTCTCGCGCTGTTCGTACTCGGGATTCTGTTCCAGGGACTCAGGAACCTTGACGCTGTCTACGGTCCTTCGTCGTGGGGGGGCTGGGCTGTGGAGGTTGATGGGGATGGGAAGGCGAGAGAGGGAGTCTGGTATCGGGTTCCGAGATGGCAGTGGTTGAGGTGGTGGCGGAGGGAGAAGAAGGTGGGGGAGATGGAGGGGAGGGAGACCGATCCGTTGATTGGGCAGAGATGATGATGATTAACCAACATGGCGGCAATGGCTATCAAACAAGTGAAAAGAGGATGAGAGTAAATTCCCATAAGCAAGTCTCAGCTTGCAATCTGGTATTCAAAGTCTATGTACACAAAGTCCAAAATTCCCGACTTCACTCTACCGCCCAATCCACTTGAGCTCCAGATACCTCACCGGAATGTACGTAATCAGCGTAAGGACAAAAGTAAGCTCATTCCCAATATCGCCGCCTCCCTCACCGATCCTCGCCGCCACAGGGCCAACATACCACGTCGTGACCATGCCGAGCATCCATCCAATGAACCCCACCAAGAACGCACTGAGCCCCGCAATCCCGACCGGCAGCTTAGCTGGATCGTTCCAGCCCTCGAGGTCGTAGTTCCACAGATTGCCTTTGCGGAAGAGGTAGTGTTCGACGAAGACGATGACGAAGAAGGAGGTATTCCAGTAACCCAGCAGGGCGAGGAAGTTTTGGAGGACGGTGAGCAGGGCGTTTTTGCCCGCCAGCGACAGGGCCAGGATGACGCCGAAGCAGATGATGGTCCAGAAGAAGCGAGGGATTGTGGCGAGGGGACGCGCGAATTGTTGGATGCTGAGGGCGGCGGAGTACATGTTTATGCAGTTCATGCCGACTGGGAATGTTTGTCAGTATACACTTAGAGTAGGGAGACTTGATTGATTTGGGCACGTGTACTCACCACCAGCGAGGACCAGGACGACGAGGATGAACTTGGCGAAGCCGTAGGGGAAAAGCATGGACTGGATGAGGTAGCCGACTCCGAGATCGTCGTAGGTGTCCGCCCAGTCCTGATTCGTTCCCATCGCAGAACCCACGCAGCAGCCCAACACCATGCCGATGCAGGTTGGGATTGTGAGGCCGAAAGTCGTCAGGAGGAAGACTTTCGTCCGGCTCGTGTCAACGGGGTATTTGACGTAGTAGTCCGACACGATGGAGCACCAGGACGCGCTAGAACCGTAGACGATGGCCAAGAGGGTCAGGACCTGGCCGCTCAAGTCGGCGCCGGCCAACTCAGACTTGGTCTTCGTGTCCGCGTGCGAGGCCGTCTCGCCGTACATGACCATGAAGATGATGAAGAAGACGAGCCAGGCGTACTTCTCGTAGACCAGAATGGCGCGCAGGCCGATGAAGCTGATTGACAGACTGCCAACCGCGATGAGGACGACTCCAAGCGCAAGCGAGACCTTTCCATCCGAGACGGCCGACAGCGCCAGCCCGCCGGTGATGCAGCCAACCGAGCTCCAGCCGATCTGCGAGATGACATTGAGCGCAGCCGCGATCTTGGAAGGCCACCAGCCAAAGCTGTATCTCGAGATGGAGATCTGACGGAGCCCAGTGCCGGGGCCCAGAGTGGCGCACCAGCCCGTGATCATGGCGCCAAGGAGCGTCCCGAAGATGGTAACGCAGATACTCTGGCTCAAGCTGAGGCCAAACTCCCAGCCCAGAAAGCCGGTCGCGAAACAGCTGATGTTCATGGTGCCGCTGGCCCACAGGAGCGCCATGACGGCCTGCTGGTGCCAGGGCTGGTGCGTCTTGTTCTCCGGCAGCACGCGGTCGATGGCCTGGGTCTCGAGGCCGAATTTGCGGTCGAGCGCTGCTTCGAGGTTGCGCAGCTTGCTGAGGACGCCCTTGTCCTGGTGCACGAGTACGCCATCGTAGACGACTTCTTCGCCGCCGCTGCCGGCGGCTACGGTCTCGTGGGCAAACTTTTCGGCGCTCGTGACGGTCGGCCCCGGCGTCTGTTTCTCCTGGTCGAAGTCGGACATCCTGCCTGTGCTCTATACTCCCTTGGCGTGTGAGGGATGGCCGGGCGAAAGACTGTCTACGGTCAAGGATCAAGGAGCGCAAAGGTGAGCACGCGACACAGCGAGGATAGCGAGCCACATCTCCCTCGAAGAACGGCGGCCACAGGCGCACGAATATAACCCTCTCGATTCAGTCCGGCGCTACGCTCAGACAGGCAGGCCTTATCGTGCCTGCCCGTTCTCGTTCTTCCAGAAGGCCTGAAGGCGTCGCTAGAAGTGGCGCCGGTGCTAAGGCGGAAGCAAGCGACCCAAGCTCGACCAAGCAAATCGTTTCCGAGAGCCGCTAGCCGGAAACCCCGAGGTGCTCGAACAAGCGAACTCCTTAGGTAGGGACCCGCTCACACTCCACGCGAAAAATGTAACCGTTGGATTTCGTGTTGCCGCTCGCCGATAGGGCACCTCCGATGGTCACACATACAGATTGTAAGGTATATTGCTTGTGTGCTGATAGTGGAAAGTGGTCTACTGACTCTCGTATCATATCTATCAGTTAGGATGTATGGGTCTTTTGGACCAGCTCCTTGGCCTTTGCCACATTCGATACGAAGCAAGGATAAGCAGATCAGGACACCTGTGCGAGGGCGAGTCTGCCGCTGTACTGTACATGTATAGCAGGGCAAATGTAATCGTACGCAGATCCATACAGATCTCATTCATAGTCTATTGTCGCAATCCCACCACCTTACGCACTCTTCAGGCTGGCCAACCACGCCTCATGCAACTTCTTCTGCCTCTCCCACTCCTTCCTCAACTTCTTCGACCTGCTCTTCGCAATCTCGACGCCCTCCTTATCCTTGGTCGGCAAACCTTCCTCATCCCACGCGCTGTACTCGCTCGTCCTGAACATCTCCAAATGACTCAACTTGCCCTTCTCCAGCCTTTCCCTCTCCTCTTTCTCCTTAGCCTCCTTTGCCGCTGCCGCTTTCTGCAATTTGAGAGCCGCAAGAGCCTCGCGTGAACTGCGCTCAGCGCGCAAAGAGCCAGTGAGCGGACGCACGAGGGCGGGCAGTGGTGCTTCTCTGTCCTCTAGGTAGATTGCCAGGTCCCAAAGCGTGGTGTCGCGGACGAAGTCGCACAGGGCAAGGTAAGCCTTGGGTGCCGCCTTCTCCGCAATCAGCTTGTGCAGCCGGCTGCTGAAGTCTGTCCAGGCGGCTTCGTAGGGTGCAGATTCTGGTGATGATGATGATGATGTGGGTTTGACGAGCTTGGAGGAAAGTAGCGGGGCGTCGATGGAGCCGGCAATGGCTTGACGGCGCACCTCGTCGCGCAGAGTGGCGATTGGGTAGACGTAGGGCTTTGCGGCTTCTGGGATGTCGATACCAGACCATCCCGTTCTGCCCTTTTCTGGGGTCGCGTCGAGACCGAAGACATTCACGATTTCGGTCAGCCAGGCGGAAACGGCGAGGGTGACCTCGTTAGAGACGCCCTTCTCGGAGTTGTAAGATGTGATAAGGTCGGAGATTACGCGCATAGCAGCAGGGGTATCGAATGAATCGCAGAGAGCATCGTGAAGTCGGAATTTGGCCGAGGCGAGTGCTTCCTTGACCGTGCCGTCTGGGTTTGCGGTAAGGTCAGCATTGCCGTTGCCGGTGTTTGGTGACGGGTTTGACTCCACGTCACGCGCTTTAATGAAGAAGTTGTTAACACGCTCCTCCCAAGCGGTGCCGGCCTTGACGACCTCGTCAGTAATCTCAAGGCCGTCTTTCCATGCGCCAAGGAGGAAAGCTATCCGAAGCCCTCGTGGAGTCCAGTCACCTCGACTTAGTGCTTCGCGGATGGTTGTGAAGTTCTTGAGCGATTTACTCATCTTTGAGCCCTGGATGCTGAGATGACCCATGTGCAAGAAATAGTTGACCCATTGCTTACTCTCCTTGCCAGACTTGGCCCAGTAAGCCTCTGATTGCGCGAGCTCGTTGTCATGATGTGGAAAGGCAAGATCAATACCACCAGAGTGGATATCGAATTGTCTGCCCAAAACATCTGAAGCCATGGCACTGCACTCAATATGCCAACCTGGTCTTCCTGGACCCCAGGGACTTGGCCAGTACGGCTCGCCAGACTTCGATGCTTTCCATAACGCGAAGTCTGCTGCTGATTTCTTGAATGAAGTTTTCGTGTTACTGAGCGCACCCTCACCGTCCGCTTGGAGGTCCTTGTCGTTGCGGTTCCACGGTTCTAATCTCGCATAGACGCCTCCTGAAGTTTCCCAAGCCTGCGTGTCGTAGTATACTGATCCCTCGTGCTCATACGCGAAGCCGTTGTCCTGGATCTGCTTCACAAATTCCACGATTTGCGGGCCGTATTCGGTGACTCGAGTGATAGTATCCGGAGGTTGAACGTTCAATGCTCCCACATCACTGAAGAAGCGGTCCTCGAACTTCTTCGTGAGCGCCGTGAATATGCTCTGGTCGCTAGTGTCCAGTGATTCCTTGTATTGAGAATCCAGGTATGGCAAAAGCACACCAGAAGACTTCGCGAAGAAAGCTTCCCTCTCCACTCCAGAATCTGATAGCGCCTCCGCTGCCGTAGTTGCAGTCTTCAAATGCATCTTGACCTTGGCTTCCTTATCTCCTGGGACGCTGCCATCCTTTTCCAGAGCCTGACCTCTCAACACATGGCCATACGCCTTCTCCACCTCTTGCGCAAATACATCTGGTCTGACATCTTCCGGTATCAAAGGTAGGTTTTTCTTTGTGTAGGCAACGAAGGCGGCCTTGGTTGTACTCAGGACGTCCTCCTCTATCGTAGGATGTTGCGCAATGAACTGTTTCAGAAAGTACTGCTGTCTTGCAGCCAGAATGATCTTGTCATCCACGTCCGTAATGTTCATGACAAAGTTCACCCGGAACTTGAAGTAGTCATTAAGAATGCGCCGGATGATATCAGTTGAGACATAGTTCCGGGCATGACCTAAATGCTATCAACACTTAGCTATCCATACAATTACAAGAATAAAGGGTTGCGCATACTGCATCGTCGTATACTGTAGGCCCACACGCATACCACGTAACTTGCTTCCCCTCAGGATCTAGCGGTACAAATGGCGTCTTTGTGCGAGTCAAGCTGTTGTATACTGACAGCTTTGGAAGCGCTGCTTTTACTTGCTCAGTTGGTGCTGGAGGAGGCGTCCATTCTGGCATTACCGACGCCATCTTTGCTGCTCTCGGACGGATTGAGGTTGTGGATGATGTTGCGCAGGATCGAGTGAGGAAAGGCGAGCGCGAGATACGGCGGAGAATGAACTGCATCAACCAGCGCGCATGGTGTTGCTGAAGCAAGGTGTCGGATGTGACTTCAACAGTGACTGGAATGACATCCGCATGTGCCAGCCCTATGGAACAAAAGGTCGCACGTCGATCTCCCGTGGACCCTGGCTTGCATGACTCGTGCATCTCCCTCGACTTTCCTTGTCTTGGCATCTGTCGAGAAAATATCAAGACCACAGACAAGTGATAGGAGGGGCACATCAAAGCGACAGTCTTCACCAAGGATAACAAGGGCATCGAGATGGCGACTTCTAAAACCCGGCATTCGCCATTTTTCAACCCGGGAGAAACTGCAACCGCCGAGTCACTGGCTATCCTGCATCTCCGCCGTGATCAACTAGTCCCAGTCATTCTGTCCGACCCTACCAATAACGCAGATGGTTACGCAGAAGGCGCCGTGACGAACACCAGATTCGGCTCTTTCCCACACAGCACACTGGTAAATCTACCATGGGGAAGCCAGGTGCTCGCCTCCAAAGTCGACACTGGATCACGTGGACGCAAGGGTAACAAGAGAAAGCGAGACGAGACGGACTCGGATGCTAACACTCCTACCGGTGGTAGAGAGGCTGGGGAGGATGTCAAGACGGCTATCGCTGCTGGGTCAGGCTTCATCCACTTGCTGCCTCCTACGCCAGAAAGCTGGACCGTTAGCTTGCCACACAGGACACAGGTTGTCTACACTCCGGACTACAGCTATGTACTTCAGCGTCTACGAGTACGGCCTGGTCAGACCATCATAGAAGCTGGTGCAGGCAGTGGCTCGTTCACGCATGCCTCTGCAAGAGCGGTCTTCAACGGCTACCCATCCGCTTCCGAGCCGGCGCAGAAGAAACGAAAGTACGGCCGTGTTTGCAGCTTCGAGTATCACGAACCTCGTGCGAACACCCTACGTGGAGAGATGACGGCGCACGGTCTGGACGATGTTGTTACCGTCACTCACCGTGATGTCTACGCAGATGGCTTCAACCTTGGCGAAGACAAGAGCGAGTCACCCAAGGCCAATGCTGTCTTTCTCGATTTACCGGCGCCATGGCTAGCACTTAAACACCTGAGTCGGAGACGGGTGCCCCCGAAGACGGCGCAGGCTGTTACACATCCCGAAACGGAGTCGCCTGCTCCAGAAAACACCACTTCTTCGTCTACACCAACAACGACCTCACAAGATACTAGCCCTTTCATCTCGCCACTCAACCCCAAGACCCCGACATATCTTTGCACATTCAGCCCATGTATAGAGCAAGTGACAGCGACGACGGCAGCCCTTCGCCGTCTCGGCTGGACCGAGATTGAAATGGTCGAAGTCCAGCACAAGCGCGTCGAGGTCCGACGCGAGCGCATCGGTCTGCACGAGGAAGGACTCCGAGGCGTGAATTCCAGCGCCGCCAACGTGGCGGAAGCGGTGGGACGGTTACGGGAAGTCGAGGGACGGTTCAAGGAGTGGAACGAGGGCCCGAAGGATGGCAGTCAGGCGCAAGCGTTGAAGGTGGGCAGAGGGCCGGATGGGAAGTCGGTGGGTGGATCGAAGGCCGAGCGCTTGGCGAAGATCAAGGAGGAGTTTGAGAGCAGGAAGATCTACAAGGAGGGCAGGCTCGTGCATCGGACTGAGAATGAGATCAAGACGCACACGAGTTACCTGACCTTTGCTATTTTGCCGCGCGAGTGGACGGAGGAGGATGAGGAGCAGTGTAGGAAGAAGTGGGTCGCTGATGCGAAGGTGGTTCCTACGAATGGCAAGGAGAACGGGAAGAAGGGGAAGACTCAGGTGAAGGGTCAGAGTTCCAAGCAGGACGGTGAAGAGAGTAAATAGATGGGATGATGTACCCCCTTTGCCCTTCACAGAACAGAAATACATAATGCAGCGAGGCCTAAGCTCGTATCCAACATCGGGTTCGCTCAACTATTTTCGTACCGCAGCCATGTTCGTACCAGGACCCTTAGGCACTTCTCTAGTAATCGTACTGTCCTGGAGTCCGGGCGGTCAGCTACGTGATGCGCAGATTTAGATAAGGCCATATAAATAGAATAAAACAATCTGTACCTCAACGGTTGTATAGTGTAGCGGTTAGCACTTCGGATTCTGATTACCCCAGATCGGAAAATTCCGGCAACCCCGGTTCGATTCCGGGTACGACCTTCATTGAGCTATATTCTTTTGCGTTTTTGCTCGTTATCATGGACCACCTTTATGGGGTGTCTGTTCATCTTACAGTTCATTTTTGCCAGAGACGGCATTTAGCTTAAAGTGAGTGCGAGCGTGGGCAGAGAGCTGCTCCTCTATTCTACATCCGACGACAAACCCAAGTCGCTCAACTTTATTACAGAACGTCTTCGGCTGGACTTGGATAGTTCAGCTGCAGAGACAGATTGACCAATCCTTCATTAACTTCGTAAACACAGACGCAAGACGCGCAGTCTACCTGTATCGCGGCCGTATCTAATCATCAATCATAACGAACCCAAAGGACCATCCCCCTCTCAAGCCCTCCCCTCCATCCCCTCAACCCTACTCAACAAACTCCCCTTGGCAAACTGACTGGGTTCATGCACATCCACCATGGGCGCCCTGGCCTGATTCCCACTCACCACACCCCTCCCCGTCCCCAATCCACCCTGCCCGGCCTGCGCCTGCGCCTGCGCCAACAAGCCCCCCGTAAACCCCTCCTCCCCCTTCCCCCACTCCTTCGCACTCTCCCAACTCCTCCCCTCCGCCCGACTCATCCCCGCCCCACCGCTCCCATTCCTCACTATCTTCTCCCTCCCCGCACTCCGACTCCCACTCCCACTCCCACTGCCCTCCCTCATCCTGCCCTCTCTCAGAGAACCCTGGCTCTGGAGATCGCGGCGGCCGCGCCAGTCGTGCGCCGGCGGGATCGCAATCGCGTGTTCCGGGGACGTGGCAGACTCGATCAGTCCGCCCGGCCCGATCTCGTCGGGCCGAGGTCGGTAGCCTTTGCCTGTGCCTTTGCGCTGGTGCTGGGGTGGCGGCTGGTAGGTTGGTGTTAGGTCGATGAGGGGTTTTGGCGCCGCGGTGGGGCGGGAGAGGGAGCGGCTGAGGTCGGTGGAGTTGCGGTTGCGGTCGCGGGTTGAGCGGGTGCGGTGGGGGGCGGCTGGGTCGGCTGGGTTGGTGGGACGGCGGGTGCAGGGTTGGCGGGGCGGGAAGGAGGGGTTTGTGGGCGAGGCTGGCTTTTTGGCGTCGTGGGTCGTGTTGAGGAGGGAGGGGCCGGCGGTGAAGGGGGTTTCGGGTTGGTTTTTGGTTTCGCGGTATTGGAGGGCGCGTTGCCGTTGGGAGTAGCTGCGGCCGAGGAGACTGGTAGAGGCGGATACGGGGTCGGATCCGCTTCCGCGGTCGAGAGAGGGCCGGCGGTGAGTCATGTTGGCCAAAGGCTCGTCGTCGGCGAGTTGGAGATGTTTTGGCAGGGAGACGGGTGGTTGCGTGCGCTCTCTTGTTGAGGGTCTGCGTGCCATCGTGTTGAGACCCTCCTTTTGTGTATGGGAAGTCGATGGACGGGCTTCATAATTCGTGAGGTCAACGAGTGGTTTGAACGATCCGAGTTGGTAGTGTGAGTCCATTGAGCTTTGCGTACTGAGGTATGGGTTGGACCCCACGTTTGCTGTGCTGCTGTGCATGGCATGAGTCTTTCCTGGGACCGTTTCTGTGGCTTTCGTCTGCTTCTTCCCTTCGCCCATGACGTTGACCAAATACCAGCTCCGCCACGCCTGTACCGCGTCATAGAATTGCGTGCCTAGAGACCTATCGCTCGTGCAGAAGAAATGGATGTAGTTTGCAGTCGTCTCAAACATGCTTGTTTTCTGTTGGCTTTTGATCGCATAGCATACTTTCTTCGGTGGTTTGATCTTCTTCGACGCTTGTCGCGCAGTAGGTGTGTATATGTCAAAGTCGGACAGATGGCAGAGGGTAGTGACGTCCTTGTCTTTCGGTTTCTTCGTCATGACAACTTGGCCGTCCAGCCGAATAGTGATAAGACGTTTGTCCCATGATCCCACCTTCTGTGAATAATACAGGAGGAACGAAGTTTCTTCGGGCTTCTCGCGTGGTACATATGAGACCCCCAGCGCTTGGATGTTTGCACCCGCTGCAACTGATGGGATCACTATCAGAGAATTTTGTTTGTCATCATCCCATGAGTTCATGACATCTCTGACATGCTCATATCTCCGTAATGGCCTCTGCACACCTGCCTTGTCGAACGACTCCAGTAGAACGGACGATTTCGTATAAATATTTTCTGACAGGCAGTTGGCAGCTGAGTTGATGAGATCGACTGACGTAGTCGTAGGAGTGACTGGCAAGTAGATGGATTGCCTGTTGCATTGCACAAGCACCTTCCTGTCACCTGCATTAACAGCAGACAGAGGTGCATCCCTTCCAGGAACGACACCACCGCCACCGGGCCTAATCGCGGAAGGTTCATTAGAGTGTCGTGGTGAACCTTGAGCTTCACGGACCTTCTCAGATTGTATTGAGATCTCTTGTCCTCGCTTTCTCTTGAACAACCCAAAGCATCCTCCGAAATCACCCTCCTCCGGACTCAAGTCCGGTCTTGGCACTGATTTTGCACCTCCCCGTGGCTGATCGTGTTCCTTCCTGTAGCGCATCGGGTCTGGCGTCCTTTTCTGAGAGTCGAGACCGCCAGAATTATCCTGAATGGTGTACATCGACCTGTCTCTTGCTGAACTCTCCATCTCTTCCCCTTCTCCCTTTCTCGATTGTACCCTTCCTCTCGCCCCCTGTCCCGCTTCAGTGGTCCAATGCGCAGATTGAGGCGCCTGCGAGTTAGCCGTCTCGGATATAAAGTCCTGCTCGTGTGTACTCCCATAGTCCTTTCTGCTTGCAGTTCGGTACCGTGTAAATTCTTGTCGCGTAGGTGGGGTTTGCACGGTACCTTGCGCTAATGGCATAGGCGCCCCTTGTTCGCCTTGGGAGGTGCCAGGACGATTTCCATGATAGCGCAACCGACTGCGATGCACCGAACTTGCAGCATTCGCATCCGCGAAACTTTGTGTAGGTGGAGGACTCGTCGCAGTATCGGCAGCTCTTCTCATCGATCGATATCGCGAAAACTTAGGTTCTGGCGACGCAGATTGCGCCGCTCGGTCCATCGAGAACTCAGCGCGGGTTTGTTTGGGGACCTTTTCAAGGATAGGCGAGTTGACTCTTGTAAGGTTTCAGGAACGCATCTCAATCATCCAATCGGGGATTTTCTTGGGATCGGATCTAGGGGTCGATCATCGCCAAGTGTACAAGCGTTTAGGAGCGCAAACAGGATAATATAATGACCAGCACCGTCGCTGTTGAAGGAAGAGATGCCACGGCTGACTCTCAAGTGGGATGAGGCTGTAGAGGGGGGGTTAGACCATGAGTGTTATGAGGGCGCAAATATACGGATCCGCGCCAGGGTCTCGTGTTTAGGCGCGGTCTGGAGCTAATCGTGGAATTCCTGGAGAAAGTCAGCCGCTATCATGTGGCCTATGATGCCGGCCCGCAGTTAGGGCGTGCTCAGAAATAGGTCCAGTGTTTCGACATAGCTGACCCATCTCACGAAAACCTGCCTTGAATTGAAGCCGCTATCACACTGATAATGCTCGTAGTTGTAGTATTTGTATGCTGTGAGCCGGTGCTAGAGCCATCTATGTGCTGGTTGTTACGGTATTATGCGTCTCTCCAGAGTTTGTACCTTACCAAGGCTGGCTTATCATCGCATCTGTACTGTGAATGCGGTAGACGACTGCGGCTGCACGTTGGAGCATTGCCAAAATGGAGGTATATTTGTTATACTTGTCGCAGCATGTTCCATCGAAGCAACAATTCGGATCAGCTCACTGATCTGGCTTACTGTGAAAATCCTTCGGGGTTGTGTGGTGTAATGGTATCATGTCACGTTGTGGATTGGGTCTTGAACCCTCTACAATTCCGTGCCGATCGCGGTTCGATTCCGCGCACAGCCAATGTTGCCTTTCTTTTTGGGCTTTTTTGCGACCTTAGTTAGAGGTATACATGTCTTACACACTCGATCATATGAGTGAGTTATGTATCAGTTGCCTTACTACTACTACCTACCGCGTCTGAAAATGGAACATCGTTCGTTTTTTGCTCTGGCTGTTATGGCGTGCATCGCCTGTCTTCGTTACCGCACCGCAGTTAGGGCCCAATTTCACTCTGCTTGAGCCCTTGCTCCCATTATGGTATCGAGGCTATTCGCATAGCATGGAAAAACTCCTTAGGTGTAGTAACAGTTTGTGCGGCTGCATCGCGTGTGTTCTCTTTCGACCTTCTTCGTGGCCTCTATATATTCGTGATATACTCGTGAAACTTCTCTTTCTTTTCCATGGACTATCAGTATAATCACATCAACACATACCAAAAGTTTCCTTTAAGAATCTTGCTTGATCGAGTAGAAACGCACACAGCTTTCATCCAGCTGGATCATAACCGCGAGGGGGGCCTCCACGGAATAGAATAGAAATATACACAGCAAAGTCCGTAGGGAATTACACGCACAGAGGACGAAACTTTGAGCACAGCTAGATATTCGGCAGATACAAAGGCTTAAAGACTATCAGCCTCAAGATCGGAGTCTCGCAGATCATTCAGAGAACAAAAGACATGGGACAAGTTGAAACTAAGGCTCATATGTTTGTCCAAGCTATCAAGATGCAGTTGCCAGCAGAATGTAAGATTACTTACGGTATAGAAACGAAAGAGAAATCAGAGTATTGAAATCGATTCACGGTAGGGCAAATCGGTACAGCCTCAATTAGGCCTTACAGAAACCCAGTATGGTTTCCAAAACGATAGAATGGCCACTGGATTGGCAGAATAGGACATGGTTAGTAAATGATCGATCTCTAAGTTTTGAAACCATTCATACCTATGAAACATATACATCATCGCGGTCTCGGATTTACCCTTTACCTTGCAAATCTCTCGATCAAGTTCAACATACTGCACGTACTCTGATACACCATACCATCAATTTAACGTGTAGGAAAAGGCATTGCGAGACTTACCTCATATTCATGCTTTTCTATACCGGGCCGCAGGGAGGTGCTCGAATGCGACATTCCAACTATTATTACTACCCTTACTCTCCTGCCATAACTTGCCACCACTTACTAGTATATCTTACGTGAAATGTTCCATCGATTCCTTTATATACAAGTACGATACACTCGACCTTGAAAACCGCTTGATGGTATACCTGGTATTCGCAAAGTGCCGGGCCTCGCGGCTTCCCGCAGCCCACCCGCAGTCGCGTGGAAGTGACGCGATTTGATTAGGCAGAATTTCCCGAAGTCGCGTTTTCCCGCCCGCGTCGTCTGCCCCACGCTCCGACGCCTCTGTTCGTCATTTGCTCTCGCATTCCAGCCTTCAAACCGGCTTTGTGATAGTGCCATGGCAATTGGTTGAGGAGCCAACTCCTCAGTAATATGCGCGTACATCCATAGTTCGAGATAAGTATACCATCGTTTCCATTTCCCACTCACTGTCTCTTCATTTGCAAGTATCTTTTAGCGTTTAGCACTTGCATTGTTCGTCGCTCTTTATCGCACCTCTCACGTTATTGCAATATGGGTGATATGGGTGGCTCTAAAGGGTCTACGCCTGTGAATGGCACCCTTTTACAAGGGTTTGAGTGGAATTGTCCTCCAGACGGGAAGCACTACACGCGTCTTCAGAATGCCCTCGACGGACTTAAGAACATTGGCGTATCCAACATCTGGCTTCCGCCTGGGTGCAAAGCCAGCAGTCCCGAGGTAGCCTCTCCTCCCCACACACACAGCACTAGACGACGCAGCATGCTGAAAACTAACTATCTAGGGCAATGGCTATGATGTTTACGACATATATGACTTGGGCGAATTCGATCAAAAGGGCGGTGTAGCAACGAAATGGGGCACGAAAGAACAGTTGCTTGAATTGAGTAGCAAAGCGAAAGAGCTGGGCGTAGGGCTGTATTGGGATGCAGTATTGAATCACAAGGCCGCGGCGGACAAGAAGGAGAAGGTCAAGGTTGTAGAGGTGGATCAGAATGGTACGCTTACACTCCTGGCCCATTCACTTCTTACAGAATATGTATGCAGAAATCGGTTGCCATGGGTGCTGACGGGTGAAAGTACCACAGACCGCAACAAGCAGATATCCGACGTTCAAGAGATCAAAGCCTGGCTGGGTTTCGACTTCCCCGGCCGCGGCGACAAATACAGCGCGCAAAAATACCACTGGTACCATTTCACAGGCACCGACTACGACGCCGAGACCGGGCGCAAAGGCATCTTCAAGATCCAAGGCGAGAACAAGGGCTGGTCTGAAAGCGTCGATTCCGAACAGGGCAACGCCGACTTCCTCATGTTTGCGGATCTGGACTACAGCCACGAGGAGGTGGAGAAGGACGTCAAGAATTGGGGTGTTTGGATCACGAAGGAGGTTGGGTTGAAGGGATTTAGACTGGACGCCGTGCAGCATTTCTCGGAGCGGTTTACCAAGGAGTGGATTGATATGCTGCGCAAGGAGTGCGGGGATGACATGTTCGTTGTGGGCGAGTTTTGGGTCGGCGAGGTGGGAAAAATGACGGAGTGGTTGGCGAAGATGAAGAGGAAGTTTAGTCTGTACGACGCACCGCTGTTGAACAACTTTTCCAGCCTGAGTACGCAGGAGGCGGCGGATTTGAGGAAGGTGTTCGACGGAACCTTGGTCAAGGCCGAGCCCGTCAATGCCGTGGTAAGTGCACCACCATTCTCCCTGAAAAACCCCCCGCACAGAGCTGATCAACCCAGACGGTCGTAATGAACCACGACACCCAGCCAGGCCAAACCGTCGCCACGCCCATCGAACCCTTCTTCAAGCCGCTAGCCTACAGCCTGATCCTCCTCCGCAACGCCGGCTACCCCTCTCTCTTCTACGGCGACCTCTACGGCACCCAAGGCGAGCACTCCGAACCGCCCTCCTGCGGCGGCAAACTCCCGGACCTCGCCCTGGCCAGGAAATTGTACGCCTACGGCGCCCAGGACGACTACTTCGACAACGCAAACTGCATCGGGTTCGTGCGTCGCGGCACCCACGACCGGCCCGACGGACTGGCCTGCGTGATGAGTAATACGGGCCCTGGCCAGATCCAGATGCATGTCGGGCCCGAGCATAAGGGCGAGGTGTGGACGGATGTTTTGGGGTGGGAGAAGGGCGAGGTGACGATCGATGAGGAGGGGAATGGGATGTTTGCGTGTCCGGGGACGAGTGTGGCGGTTTGGGTTAAGAGGGATGCGGAGGGCAGGGAGGGGTTTCCGGTACAGTTTGATCAGGAGATTTATAAGGAGTAGAGTGGGTTTTAATTTCGATGAGGTGTATGTGAGTGAGGAGTTGGGGTTGATATAGAGGTGAGATATACGAGGATAGAAATTATAGTTAGAGCGTTCAAGAGCTGGTTTTGGCGGGTCTATATACCTCAAGAGCGGACGCAATGCCATTTGATATTTTCGTTATACACCAAGCACTACCCATACCAAGACCTCAGGAAATGCACTCTTGAAAAGGAAAGGAAAGCATGCTTTCAATCAAGTAAGAACGGCGATTAGAATGCATGACCGTTCCGTCCTCCTCTTGCGCCTCGGCGTTTTGTGTAGCAGAGAGCGCAGCGCAGCACAGCACTTCCTCCAGCAAAAGAAAAACCGAGACCACGCAAAGCACAGCGCCGAAAACTTTTCCCCGATAGGGACAGAAGACAAAAAAAGGTTGTCACGAGTCAAAGACTCGCGGGCACATATGTTGCGCCAACTGGGAATCGAACCCAGACCTGCCGCTTGGAAGGCGGCAATCCTAACCATTGGACTATTGGCGCGCAGTAGAAGAAATTATTCGCCAACAAACAATCTATCCTGAACCTTTACCACGCCACGCGCGAAGCGGTCGCTCAGGGACAGGACTGCACCACTAGTTTTAACGTTACCTTACGGACACCAGGTTTCATAGCACCTTGAGGGCGATTGTCTACAGGTAAATACGGCTGAGCACTGTGGCTTCGGACAAAATAGTTACGGTGATGATTTGTTCCGTATATCCGTGCGGTTGCGCGGACTTCTCCATAATTCTACTACCTAGGTAGTAGGTACCTTATAGCGCTCTTCATGTTCTTCTTTCCTTACCTGGTGCACATAAGGTAGGTACATGTAGGTCCCACGTTTCACAGCGGGCCCAAGACAGCACAGCGCGTTCACAGTTTCTGCCGAAAAAAAGGGCCAAGTCACAACATCAACCGCATTGCGAAAGAGAAAACCGCACGTCAATATTTCGGGAAAACGACTGCCTATTTTTCTTCTTCACAAACCCAAACCAATCCCTGCTCCTCTCCCAGTCCCATTCCATTTCACCCACCCCCTTTCCTCGTCCGAGGCAGCGAAACATCGAACATGATGAAAACGCCCTCACTGTGCGCCAGCGCGAGCGTCTAAATCATAGTCAATGCCAACCAGCCTGGGCCGAGGAAGGGCGGATCCTAGAGCGGAATGAGAATGCGAATGCGAGAGAGGTTGCCGCGCCTTCACCATCACCAAATCCCATCACCGCTCCGAAACCAGCCTAGCCCCCTAGGTACCACTCTCCCACCCAGCAATAACGCCATCCGCAGCGACCTTCTTGACCAGCGGGGTATCCGGGCCGCCAGGCTGGAAGAACAAATCGCCATAGCCCTGGCCGGGGAACGTGGACGGGATCCAGGAGTAAGTGTCGTCGAAATCCCACACCGTGACGCCCACACAGCGCTGCGTGTTGGCGCACGCGCCGACCGTCGATTGGTAGTCTGCCTTCTGCTGCGTCTCCTGGGCGGCGGTCGGCGGCAGGTTCGGGCTACGCACGTCGAGCTCGGTGACGGCGACGTCGACGCCCAGGCCCGTGAAGGCGGCCATGTTGGACTCTTGCGTGGCTTGGGACGGGGTCTCGCCGATGATGAAGTGCGACTGGAGACCGACGCCGTCGATTTTGATCTTTTGGGATTGGAGGCCTTTGACGAGGTTTTGGGCCGCGGTGGATTTGTTGCCGGGGTATTCTGGGAGTTTTGTGTTAGCATGCGAAAAGGAAAGAAGAGAGAAAGTGTAAGCAGAAAAGAAAAGGGTGTAAGTAGTGTAAGTAGCGTAAACGTACCGATGTTGTAGTCGTTGTAGTACAGCTTAACCTTCAACCCCTTCGCCTTAACAGCCGCCTGCGCAGTCTTGTACGCAATATCGAAGTAGCTGGGCCCAATGACCTCGTAGAAGATGGTCTCTCGCCAGCTGCCATCGTCGTTCAACGCCTCGTTCACCACGTCCCAAGCGTAGCACCGGTCGCCCCAGTACTCGATGAGGTTGGTGATATGGTTCTCCATAACCGCCGTCAGCGTCGCTGCCGTCCAGTTGGTCGTCGGGTTCGTCAGCCAGTACGGCAGCTGGTTGTACCACACCAGGTTGTGGCAGCGCACGATTTGGCCGTTGGCCTCGGCGAGCGCGAGGAAGTCGTTGCCGCCGGTGTAGTTGAAGACGCCCTGTTCGGGCTCGGTGGCATACCATTTCATGATGTTGGCTGGCGTCAGCTGGCCGAAGTCTTTGGTGTTGTTCAGCTCGGCCATATAGTACGGGTCCTGGTTTTCGCCTGTGCCGGGGATGTCCGCGGCGGTGCCGAAGTAGCGCTTTGGGGACAACGATTTGGCGGCTTTGTTGAAGCCGATGGTCTGGGTGGCCGTCTCGGTGGTGGTGGGATTGGTGTTGACGGAGGTCGAGGTGGTGTGGGAGGAGGATGGTGCGCTGGTGATGGAGCCGCAGGCCGAGCCGGAAGCAGTGACGGTCACTGTGGAGGCCGAGGCGGTGACAGTCACGGTAGAGGCAGAAGCAGTGACAGTGGTAGTCTTTGCAGCTGCAGCTCTGGCCTCGAGTGGGCTACCCAGAACAGCTGGGAGAGCGGCAAGGCCCAAGGTGAGGAGCGAACGGACAGACATGATGGTCGTCGTCGTTGTAACGAAGGTATTGGAGAACAAGAGGAAGATGCGATCGCTGATGGACGGGAAAGACCACCTACCTGGCAGCTGGGGAGCTCAATTATATACATTGCTCGACGTGAATTAGCCTGCACAAGGGCTTCGAAGGGAACATATTTTCTGCAGCACCTTCCGCAGCTGCGAGTAGCCGCAGACAAGATGCCGGCTAAATCAAGGATTCTGGCCTACAGGGAGGTAGTATGCAGATCTGGAGATGGATGGTGTTCCGGTGGTGTGTGCCGAGGTTCGTGAGCAGCACCTCAAGCATAGACCATGGGACATGGGGGCTAACTCTGGGGAAGCCGGGGACGGTATGGATAATGGATGGTGGAGTACCGGGAGATGTGACACGGGTGTGAGGCGCAGGTCGCAGCGTTCATGTTCCGAAGAGGTTCAGGCACCGGTACAGGTTGTATTTATCCGGTGCCTGGTGGTGGTGTAATTAACTGTTAGTCCTTTACCACAAGTAGGTAGTCCTTATGCAGCCACGGCTCGCTAGAGGGGCTCGCTAGGAGGTCTTGCCAGGGGAGTTGGTGATGCGTGTCAATCCAGAAGGTGGAGCTTTCGAGCGACGAGGGGTAAAAGAGCCGCAAACAGTCCCCAGACGCCACCAAACATCTGCTCAATTAGCCGTCGTGGGACAAGCCACTCGCGCCTCTACGCATGCTATGAAAGATACTACACGCCGCCGGCTATTAATTAACTTACCTGGCTTTGATGGACGTGGTCGGCATTTGTGTGAGATGAGCGTCCATGAGAGTGTTGACGTGAAATGAGACATTGACAGGTATCGTCCGGTACGGTGAGAGAGCGTTACGGCGGGACGGGACGAGCGCCCATGGGGACCTTCACCCATGGGGGACTATAGTGGGACCGCATCTGGAATCCTGCCAGGTACCAGTCCCGTGTGTATCCAGTCGTGGCAATTTCATGTATGCACGCAGCACGCGTGATGCGGTCCCTGCCCGTGCCTCCACAGTTCAATGCCAGGTACGTTCCCGCGGTACATGCTCTAGGTACGGCCTTGATTTGCCATCTCCAGCTCTTGTTCTGCGCGTCAGCTTCGTCGGTCGGGAGGAACCTACACAAGGCGTATATGTCATATAGGTACATGTACGGTTACTCCGTATGCAGGCCAGAACCACGTGGGTGTACATGTAGTATAGAAGAAGGGCAAATATAGCACAGGAACAGCAGCCACCTCTTAGCCTGGAACCCGTCCCTTCACGACGGCTGATGAAAGGCGCAGGCGCAGGTGACAAGTTTTATTGCATATGCATTGATCACCCGCCGTCGCCACTCATCTGCGAGAACGCAACCGACTGGGCGGGTAAACTGATCTTCGTCCCAGGACTCCCAGTCAAACTGTCAAGGTGACCACTTCCCTTGCAAGGGCTTCCATCATGTTACCTGATCTGGTCCAGCACATGGCCCAAAGTGGGACTCTGGGGAAATCCAGATCGATCTTCGCAGTGGACACGCGGGTTCGATATTAATTCTTTGCCGTGGAAACCTGGGTCACGGGAGTGTTTGCCGTTGTCCTGAAGTCATCACGGGGTGTGCTGGTGATCTTGGGTTCGCTTGGCAGAATTGTATGCGTGTGTCTATGTATAGTGCCCTGTCTGCCTTGCTACATGTATGGTGGCCGTATTGCTCAGGCACTACAGAATACATGTGCGTCCTATTAAGACCGGATGTGTCTACAACGGGGCTGGATAGCTTTGTGCACGAAACCAGATCGTCTACGGAATTCGAAGTGTAGTAGCGCGATCTGATGTAAGTTGGAAAAAGTGAAAATCTAATTGGGGTTTAAAAACTTTCCTCCGTCGAAGCAGAGCCGAACGCTTCCCCTGTGTGACTGTCCTGTCTCTCATGTTCCTGAGAAGAGATGCTCGCTTGAACCAGGATGGAAATTGCCCATAGACGCCGTATCCCATGCAGTCCCCCAGCTTCTAATAAAGTCCATCTACCTTCTGCGCCCCCGAACTCCCGCCCAAGCCCTGAAAAACGCCCAATCACACGCCCTGGTACCATTTCCCGCTTTTAGTATCGTACACCCTCACTTGTACATCGCCATCCCCACCCCTCCTGCTTTGAAATCTCGTCACCGCCCCCCTTCACCAAATCCCATCCCGGCCAACATCGTCCCCTCGCCTCCCCTCCTAACTCTTAAATAATCGGATCCGCCGCCGGATCATCACTAGGCATACGCATATACCAATCAATCGCGGCACTAAACGCCGCAAACCCCACACAGCCCACAGCCGCCGCCTGCGGGCCCGCCTTCGCCGCCAACGCACCGCCGGTAATACACCCCGCCGCAACCCCGTTGCCCATGTCGTTCTTGGCCCGCAGCCCTTCGATGCAGCACTCCGTGCCGCTGAAAATCGCGCCCACGAGACCGAAGTTTTTGGCCGAGGACCAGGATGCCTTGCCCATTTCCTTGAAGCCGGTGCGCAGTTGTTGGCGGATTGGTAGCTGGGAGATTGCGGCGCCTTGGGGCGTGTAGGCGCTGTCGTAGCGCATCTGTTGGGCGAGAGTTAGCTTCAAGGTTCTGGTGAGGCGGGGGGGAAATAGGATGGGGGGATGGGGACATACGCTGCTCATGAACAAACCAAAGACACCTCCGAGACCGAAACCCATGACGCCGGAGACGACGGTTTTGCCGGGGCAGGACTCCATCGCTGCTTGCATCTAATCACGCGCATTCAAATCAGCCGCAGTCCTCCATAACATGATCTCGCAAATTCCGTGACGCCTCTGCCTGAACAACACGCGCTTCCTGGCATCCGTGTGTATCCATATGCTTCCTGAATTTCCTAGCTCTTCTTCAACCCGCGCCTGATATTTGTTGCCATTTTTTCTGCACCTCCGAAAGGAAAGCGATAGAGGCGTAGCGTACATATTTAATCATCTGCTGCTCCTTCAGCTGTTCCTCGCTCATTCCAGCCTGTCCACCCATACCAGGGCTCATCGGCCCCATGCCCGGAAACGCCATTATGGAAAGCTGAAGTGGTGGTGTTATGGAATTGCGACGTCGAGGGAAGACGGAGAGGTGGAGGTGGAGATGTGCAATGCGATGCGATGCGATGCGGCTTTCTTGGGTGTAACTTTTGGACTAAGTTAGGGTTCGCGTTGCGGAGATGCGCACGGGGTTCGGCGTCGGCGGTTGAAGCGGGCTTGGCGTTGTGTTGCGGCGAGCTTGGGCACTCCCGAGCGGTGGTGGTGACGGGAGCATCATGAACAGCTTACACGTGAATGTTCCAGTCTTCTCTAGGTAGAGTCTAGAAATCAAGGGTCTACTATATCCAAATTATCATTTCACATTAAAAAGATCCGTCTCCCATATCCATCATTAGCCCGACTCGTCCACCACACCACACCAAATGCACCACATGCACCATCCTCACACCTCCTCTCCCTCGCCCCCATTCTCCCCACCCCATCAATCCGCCTTACTCTCCTTCCCCATCCCCTCCACCCTCTCCTTCTCCTCCCCCCTCCCGTCCCTCCCCTCAATCGGCGGCGTCAAACTCCTCTCCCACTCATGCATAAGATGGCTAGCCGTGCGTCTCAAATTCCCCGGCGACAGCTTCGTCAGCGCGGGCCAGGGAATCGCGTCCTTTTGCGCCGCAGCCGCAGCCGCAGCCTGGACGTGTGCTTGAGCTTCGTCTCGCGAAGAACTACGCACCTAGCATCAGCACCGTGACCTACCTACTCGGTAATTCCCACCCTGTAGTGTGGCCCTGGTGGGCTGGAGGATGAAGTGTGACTGATGGATGGGTGGAAGGGGTGGGGTGAAGGGTATGACTTCGTAACTCACCTGACGCTGGTCCTCGGACTCGACCGCTCGGGACTCGGGCTCCAAGCCGCAGCCTCCGGGACCGAGGTCTCGCTATTGCTCCTCGAGCTCTTCGTATCCGGGGCGGCGGGCGAGTCCCACGTGTCCCAGCCGTTATCGAATGCGTCTGTCTGCGGCTGCGAGGCCTGTGTCGCTTGCGCTGATTTCGCCTTCTTCGAGGGTTTGCGTATGACGGGTGGGTTCGTGGTTTGGGGCGACGAGAGACCGTTTTCTTTCCAGAATGTGCTGCCTACGTCGATCAGAGGTGGGTCGGAGGAGGTGGGGTTGCGGGAGGGCGAGCGCGTCGGCGAGCGTTTCGTCGTCGTTGTGGATGTGCGAGGGGGTAGGGATGGGCGGGCTGGTTTGGGCGGGGCGAAGAGGGGTGGTTGTTGTTGTGTTACGCGTGAGTGGGTGCCGTTGATGCCTTCGTCGCCTATGGTCGCTTGGCGAAGGTCCTCGATGAAGGTCCAGAGGCCGTCTTTGAAATCCGACGCCATTTTCTTGCCCGTGTGGATCAGGACGTCCTTGTTGAGATCGAGGTTGATGTCCTCGTCCACCGTCTCCGACACCACCCGCGTCAGATCCTGGTCTGTAGACCACCGTCCAGGTAATGACGGACGTGAAGGGCGTCCATGGCCATGGCCATGTTTCTCCACCACCTCACCCTCCCTGTCCTCACCCTCCTCTCTCCTCTGCGCCTTCGCCGGATCCGTAGGCGAAAGCAACGACAGCGCCCTCGCGTGTCTCGACCCCGAAAACACCGTCCTACTCGACGCCTTCGTCCCACTAAGCAACGCCTTCCTCCTCTCCATCTCCTGCTGCATCCACGCGGACCCGCCATCCAGATCCGCATCATCCCCACTCACATTCGGCACATTCGTGCTCAGCGGTTGTAGCTTCTGCACCCTCCTCGCATCATGCCTCTTCTTCTGCGCCTCATGCGCCGCCCACTCCAGCTTCAGCCGTCGCAAATCCTGCTCCGCGCGCTGCAGCTCCTCCTTCAGCTCCAGCACCCTGCGCTCCTGCGCCGCCAGCGCAGTCAGGAAGCACGAATCCGTCGGCCCCGTCGGGCTCGCCAGACTCTCCGGTATGACACTCCTGGTCGGCGACGGCGTGCGCGCAGGCGTGTGCCCGGCCTGGATCGGGAACTGCAGCGTCAGGCGCTTGGTCTTCCTGGCGCTGTCCCTGAGGGAAAACGTCCGCGTGTGGCCGACGTGCGAGGTTCCCGACGTCGAGCTCGACCTGGAGAGGAACTTTGGGCTCGTCGGGCTGCGCACGTGTTGAGCGGGTGTTGGCGCGACTTCGTTGCTCGTCGACGCCCCTGACAGTATGTTCTGCACCTCCATCGCGCCTGGGAGTCTATTCCTCTTCTCACTCCGTGCCGGGGAAGTCGGCGGAGGGTCCATCATCCTCCACGCGCAAGTTGTGGCAAATATAGATTTCCTTCTTAGGTGTTATAGGGTCATGGCGTGGGAAGATGCAGGAGGTGTTTGATGTTTACGATGGCCGGTTTATTGAAGGACCTTGGACCCTGGGAGCGCTTGCGGGCTGGCTAGGTACAGGCCAAGACGCGCCGGCTGCGTCATGGATTGGATGCCCGTTTCCATCCCGTCTCCACTCCACGCTCTGTGCACGCGGGAAACGCGTGGACGTTGACAAGACTCCGATTATAACGAGCATACTTGGAAATTTACAAGTACTTGACTGAAGGGCCAAGAAGGCACGAGTTGTATAAGGAGCACGGGATAGATGAGCAGGGTGCACAATGGCTTACGAACTCCATTAGGATTATACAAGGAACGCCTCAGTAGAACGTAGAGAAAGTTCATAACCCATCGTGCACGCTCCTTCTGATATGTATTATAGGTATGTGCCCTAGAGAAGTAGCCTAGTGGATATAGGGATAACGAATTTTCTCGAGGTTTTATACTTGATATTGCCATAGTTACTCGTGAAGAGTGTATTCTACCCGGACGACTTGACCTAGATTCATCTCATTCATCTTTGCAACCACTTCAGCTTGCAAGCATGGCGAATGAGGCTCCCGTACGACGTCTGGAGCTTCTGGTTAGTATCGCCGCTCCATGACAGGCTTGCCTTGCAAATGTAGTCTTGCGGAGACGGCTGCCATGGCGCTTCTTCACGCGGGCCATGACCGTCAGGCCTGAGATTGCAGTCTCGGTGAGCGTCAGACAGCCACAGCTTTCTGCGAACCATTCGAGTGATGCTGTGCTCAACATGACAGCCGAGAGCATCTGCATAAGAGACGATCCGCTTGTTCAGCCCTTTCTTCGGCAGTCTTGTCATCGGGTTCAGCTGATCTCAACAGCACCTTTGGGTACGCCGGCAGTACTCTTCAGCCGCCTGGCGAAGAACTGCATAACCGGCATCATCTCGTCACGATCTCGTGGCATTGTGTCGCCGGACCTGCGGTACCGGCTAATCTGAACGTTCTGGAAGACTCTTTTGAGTTTGTCTTCTGACTCAGGAGTAACCCAACTGCTGTTCTGACCGCATGTCACCAGCACAGGTGTCTTGCACTTGGGATCCAGCGACGCTGGAGCTGCTTGAGGTAGTGAGCCACCTATACTGACGACCCCGCTGAACTCCTCGCCCGAGTTGGCTGGTCGTGATGGTCAGAGCCTGGGAAGTACGTGATGACGGAGAACATTCCCTACCTGCAACATTGAGAGCTAGCATGCCGCCCTGGCCCATGCCGAAGAACATGATATCTCTTGGCGTGTAACCGCAAGCATCAACAAGGGCCTTCTGAACGATTCCCTCGGTGATAAGGAGCGTGGAGCCCTTGAAGCCACCGTCAGGGTCGATGGTACCGGTAGAGTTGTCGAAGATTACATCCTCGCACCAGTGGAAACCATCCGGCTCAAATGGCAGAGGGTTTGGTGCTTTGATGGAAATGCATGCCGTCTCTGGCAGCTTCATTTGCTCTCCTAATCGCGAGAATGGGATGTGGGTGTCACCCATTCCATGGAAAAGCACCAGTACATTTGTAGCTGGCTTCGAATCCGGAGCTGCCAGGAGTCAGTGTCTTGCCAGCTTGCCGCTTTTGCCACTCTATAAAGCTTGTTGTGGCTGTTGATGAATGCAGATGGGTATTGAATGTGTATTTCAGCCCCTGTAACACTGTTTCCACAGTGATGGAGGCAGAGAGAGGAGGTGGCTGAGTAGGAGGCTGAGTAGGAATGATGGGGTTTGTACCCGACATCAACGTTTACAGATGATGCAAAAGGCGGCTCGTGCTGTAAGCCTATCGACTTGATGACTTACGTGGCGTAATAGTAAGCGTTAAGGAGGAAGGGAAATCGTTGGTTCTCGGGAGTCGTGGCATTGTTGCTGAGCGCGGAGACTATCCTGTCAATTGCTCTGAAGGAATGAAGCCTGCAACCAGCTGGTCGATTTGCTGATTTGATGGTTTTCCGAAACCCTGGGCGCATAAGAATTGCCAAGTTGGGGTAAGGGCGCTTCGATGAGCTTCTCGATGCTTGTGCAACTCCAAACGGCGCCCAAAGTCCGGGCAGTCCAAAATCAAGGAGAGCCCTTGCTTGGCATGTTTGCTTGGCATACGTGAAGGTGGAGAGATCTCGAACACTCACCTGCAACAAGGTTGGGAAGGAGCCAGATTATGGACCCTGCATATGGCAACACGTCAGGGTGGTGGCTGTGAATGCTTGTGAACCTGGAACGGTGTGAATGGCATGGCTGTACAAACGCCTTCCAGGTTTTGGAGTTTCATGGCGCCGATTGTCGTTTCAGCGTGTGAAGATTGCGTGTGAATCTTGACCCTTTATGCTCCATTTATGGTGCTTTATGCACGTTTACCCTGCATGTGGACAGCTGAATCGGCGGAAGGAGCCACCTGGGGGTACCTAGCTTTCGTCATATGCAGGCACATGCCACATCCACGGGCTAGATGATACGTGTTGGTGGGGCAGTAGTGAAGGGAGCAACTGAGCTCCCCTCTTCTATATAAGCTCCTCCTCCCTGCCTCCCACAGTCTCTCACTTCCATCAATCACTACTCATCTACCAAGCAACAACTCCATACACCACCTACTTCAATCAACCCAATTCTTCCTAAACTCATCAACCAACAACCGTCATAATGGTCTTCGGCTGGGGTAAGCATGACATGCTCTCTGTCTCATTACATTAACTTGCTAACCTTCACCGCTACAGGCGAGTCTCACGACGCATACAACCAGGTCTACTCCGACGACCAGCCAAACGAGTCCAGCTTCGGCCATGAGCTCGTAGCTGGCGGTGCTGCCTTTGCCGGCTTCAAGGCTTTCGAGGACCACCAGCGCAAGGAGGGTACGTGCACCACCTGGACTGTCTCTCAACCTGTCCTTCCATCACTAACACATCCACCAGGCAAGCCGGTTAACCACCAGTTCGCTAAGGAACTCCTTGCCGGATTCGCCGGTGCCGAGGTCGACAAGCTTGCTGAGACCAAGGGCATGGACTTCTATGACAAGGAGCGTGCGAAGTCTCAGGCCAAGGAAAACGCCGAGCAGATGTACGATGACCACTACGGTCAGTACGACCAGTACGACCCAAACCAGCAGGGCCCACCAGAGAGGCTCAACAACCAGTTCGGTGGTGACCGCTGGGGCGGCGGTGGTGGCTACTAAGCTGCCATGGCTCCAGAACAACGGAAGCAGCAATGACTGCCTGTCCGTGGTGGAATGATGGATACGAAAGACTGCAATCAGAGCAGCATGAAATAAGGAAAGGTTAGCTCAGGTAGCTAGACAACTCAATGAATGACATGAATTGATGCCATCAATAACACTTCCCACCTCAAGGAACATGATTAAATCAGCCTTGCATAAGAGGCTTCAGTGAACGTGTGTAAGACGTATTGATATGGTCATCTGAATGTATATGTAGTACCTTAAGGTTATCAGCCATGGGTGGCATGTCTTTGAATTGGTACCGTGTATACTGTACACTTGAACAATTAAACAGCGTGACGCCGCCAAAAGAAGTTATAAATCGGATGAGCCCAATTTCGCATGAAGCTGCTGGGACCCTTTAAACCGTTCAATGTTGTCCCTTGCATGGACAGGGTTTCCACACATGTAGCTTTCGCTAGTGAAGTGTTCGCCAATGATGACCCAGATTCTCACACGTGTTTACGCATACCGTTGGACTTCGGAGAAGGCTTCGCGCTGGTAGAGCTGGCCAGCCCTTTTCTGAACCGCCAAGTAAAGATTGCATCACGCGGGGTTTGTTCCATGGGGTCGGAAAGATAACCGGCCCAATTCAACTCAGAAAACTTACGCGGCACTTCGACGTAGCACAACCTTCTTCGCACGTTACGGTCATGTGTCGTGATTTCTTTGTTGCGTTCTGATAGACTATGAAATTCGCCAAGTGCGTTACACCCCCGTAACGATCAACGTGTGGAATCTCGCTGACCACGGTGATAGGGAGCTCGAGGAAGATGCCGTTCCAGAGTGGAGGGCGAAGTACCTTGATTACAAGGTGAGAACTATGAGAAGACTGGGCGATAACGGTGGTCTGACGATTGGAACAGGCAGGCAAGAAGAAGCTGAAAGCAGTCGCGCGCGCACTCCGTAATGTCGATCGCACACCACAATCGCCCTATTCTGTACGAAGAGGACCGACACCTTTTGCGACTTCGCCGTTCCGAACAGCGCCTGTATACACCTTCATCAACAGGTCGGGTCCCCAAATAGGAGGTGGTTTGGAAGAAGGCCGATCGCCAGTGGTCAGACAAGCGACAAGGGAAGACAGGCAACTAAGCACAGAAGGAGAAGGAAGGGGAGATGGAGCGCCTACACCAAGAGCGAGGCCGATCCCCATTGAGGGCCAGCAGGAGAGACAACCTCTGAAAGCAGCAGGAGAGCGCAATGACAGACAAGGGATGACCCGGTATGGCAGCATTATAGGGAGCCCGCCTGACAATAGTTCAGACCTACAACGTGCGAGAACGAACGCGCCATCTCTGAAGCTGCCCGGGCCGGCTCTCGGTCCACGGAGGTCCAATGACACAGTTCAGTCAAGACCCGCTAAATCACCGGATCTGCTATCGCAGGTACCCTCAAGACCGAATGGTGATGAACGAGGAAACGCTTTTGAGGTAGGCAAGACGAGGCACGCTCATCTGGCGCCTAGGTACAAGAGTATTTTTCAGCCGAAGCGGGTCAATTCGATGCCAGGGACGCACGACTCGAGACCACTTGTAAAGCGAATGCTGTCTATTGGAGCTCCTCACGAGTCCAACCCTTCCACGCCAGATGATATCGCTCTAGACGCTTATCGAGAGGTCGACTTCCGGCAAACCGAATTCTTCATGTTTCTGGACCGGGAGATGGAGAAGATTGAGGACTTCTACAAGATGAAAGAAGACGAGGCCACAGAGCGACTCAAGGCGTTGCGCGAACAACTCCACGTCATGCGTGACAAGAGGCTGGAGGAAGTCCTGGCTGCATCTCGGGCGAAAGCAAACTCCAACAAGGACAAAAATGCTTCCAATGGACTCTTCTCACGTAATGCCTCGTCGAAGTCTGGTGAGAGTGCGCCTATGCTCGGCAACAAATCCTCTACGCCCTGGTTAGCGGACTTGACACGACCACTCGGACGAGCAAAGACCGGACGCATCGGGAAGACATCGAAAGCAATGGAGCACCTAGGTACACCATCCGGACCAAGAGCTCTCGACGAGCAAAGGGATTACACCAGGAGACCGGGATCGCAGGAAGTACCTTATCGCACTGCCAAGCGGAAACTGAAAATTGCTTTGGCGGAGTATTATAGAGGACTGGAGTTGCTCAAATCCTATGCTCTTCTCAACCGGACTGCTTTTCGAAAGATCAACAAAAAGTTCGACAAGACTGTGAACGCGAGACCTTCGGGAAGATACATGTCAGAGAAGGTCAACAAAGCGCACTTTGTCAATAGCGAGGTCATTGACAGCCATATCCAGGCAGTTGAGGATCTCTATGCTCGATACTTTGAGCGTGGTAATCACAAGATTGCTGTAGGCAAGCTGAGAGCGAAGGCTGCGCGACCAGACGATTTTACCGACTCTATCTTCCGCAATGGGCTGATGGTAGCCGGAGGTCTCGTCTTTGGCATTGAGGGCTTGACGTATGGCGCTCAATTGCTGTTCAGTAACGACTCAACCCTGAGCACAAGGACCAGCTATCTTTTACAGGTATGTTCCTATTCACTTAGGTATGCTGGAATTTCGCTCAACTGACTTACCCCAGATATACGCTGGCTACTTCACCATGAATATTCTTGCACTTTTCTTTTGTTTGGCCGCCCGTGTATGGACTAAGGCCAAAGTAAATTACGCATTCATCTTCGAGTTTGATACCCGCCACCACCTTGACTGGAGGCAACTGTCTGAGGTGCGTAGCTTGCACTAAATGTGGCATTACAGTACTGACCGGGTCCCAGATTCCTTGCGTTTTATTTTTCCTTCTTGGCCTCTCCATGTGGCTTAATTTTAATCAGTTCGGCGGCGACACCATGTATATCTATTGGCCGGTTATCCTCGTTGGGTTGTCAGCCGTCATTTTGCTGATGCCGCTTCCCATCATATACCATAGAAGCCGCTGGTGGTTCCTATATTCTGATGTGGGTCTACAATCTGTGACACGACAACGCACATGCTGACCTCTCTTAGTGGCGTCTATTCTTTGCCGGATTATATCCCGTCGAGTTCCGAGATTTCTTCCTCGGAGATATGTTTTGCTCTCTGACATATGCAATGGGCGTGAGTAGTACTCATAGTTTTCATACTGTCTCCCAGCACTGACCGACCGTGCAGAACATCGAACTCTTTTTCTGCCTCTATGCCCAAGGCTGGAGCAATCCCACGCAGTGCAACTCCTCACACTCGCGCCTCCTCGGATTCTTCGCCGCTCTTCCAGGCATCTGGCGTGCCCTTCAATGCATCCGCCGTTACTACGACACCCGCAACGTCTTCCCCCATCTCGTCAACTGCGGCAAATACATCGCCACAATCAGCATGTACATGTCACTCTCCCTCTTCCGCATCGACAAGTCCTACCAAATGAAAGCCTTCTTCATCTTCTGCGCCACCGTCAACAGCGTCTACACCAGCATCTGGGATGTAGTAATGGACTGGTCCCTCCTGGATCCCTACGCCAAACACTTCCTGCTGCGTCAAACCCTCGCCTACAAGTCCACCTGGTGGTACTACTGCGCCATGTTCATCGACCCCATCCTCCGCTTCAACTGGATCTTCTACGCCATCTACGCCGACGACATCCAGCACTCGTCCGTGGTTTCCTTCTTCGTCGCCTTCTCCGAAGTCATCCGCCGCGGCATCTGGACCATCTTCCGCGTCGAGAACGAACACTGCACAAACGTCGGCCGCTTCCGCGCCTCCCGCGACGTGCCCCTGCCCTACCACCTCCAAGACTCCACAGACTCCCTCGCCGACAAGTCCGACGACGAACACCGCGCCCACGAAAACGCAAACCCGACCGTCGCCGATCACGAACCTCAGACCCAGGCTAACGCGCCCCAAACGCCCGCCTCGCGTCACACCACAGCCTCGGGCGCGGATGTCGAACAAGGCCGCAAACCCCCACCACCTGGCACCTCTCGCAGCGCGCTGGGCGGCGGCGTCGGGCCACGCACGGCGCGCCCCTTCGTGGCGGACTCGCACTCGCCGATCGTGCGCACTATGGGCCGCGTCGGCACGATCCTGCACACCGCGCACGCGCAGGATTTCGAGCGCAGGAGGCGGCCGGAGGTCGGAGATGTGGCGGCTGCGGATGAGGATGAGGACGAGGACGAGGATGACGATGGGAGCGATGACGGCGATGCGAGCGATGCGAGCGATGTCGAGGAGCAGGCTAGGTATGTTCGTGAACGGTCTGGCGCTGGTGGTGGGAGGATGATGGGGGGAGGTGGAGGGGGTGCGGAAAGTGGGGGTGTGGGGCGTGCGAGGACGAGGAGTACGGGAGAGGGTAGGGGGAGTGGGTTGGGGATTAACGGTGCGATGGATAGGGAGGGAACGGGGGAGGGTGGCGGGATGCACGCGGAGGAGGACGGAAGAGGGACCAGGACGAACGATGGGACTGAGAGGAGTAGGTTGGAGATTATGGATGCCCAGCTGGCTTTGGACAGGGCTGGCGCTGGGCCTGGCGCTGGAGGGCCCCCGGCGAAATAGACGCGGCAATTCTTTTTCGTAGGTACCTATGGGCTTACCCCCCCCCCCCCCCCCCCCCCAACTAAGCTTTTCCCATTTCTGAATATTTTTTGCGCTTACTGCGTTGCGGATGTATAGACGGTCTGGTCTCGTGCACGAAGCTACCCAGCCTCGTTGTAGAGATCCGGTCCTACTAAGACACGTTCGTTCTACAACGGGAATACAGATAACCCAGCAAGGCAGACACGGCACTAGTAGAGGCACGTCGACCTTTGTTCTGGTGATATTGCAAAGGCTAAGCATCTGACATTGTTGGTACAATAGAAAACTCCTCCTGAAACCCGACACTCTCGTTAGACAGAAAAAGCTCCTTTGGAAAACTCCCTTCTCCTGTAGCCGGACACAAGCACACTTGAGCCGTGCCTACACCTCTACGCCTCTAAACGCCCGGTAGCAAAACCGCAAAACCCCAGCAGGGGAAAGGCCAAAACGGCCAACCGGCAGAAAAAAAGAAAAACGCATCGCTCCTCCCCGTCCGCTCATTTCCCACGTGGCAAAGCAACTAGGTACCTTCACTTCCCCCACATCATCAATGATTAATAAAATCCATAAAATCAGCCCCATCCTTCTTCTCCCCATCCACTCCCTCCTCCTCCCCGCCCACACCACCTCCATCCGCATCCTCCTTCTTCTCATACCCCCCCGCCGCAAACGCCTCGCCAGCATGACTCTCCAAGCCCTCAGCGTCCGCGTCATCATGATGCACCATATCCTCAAACATGCGATCCAGCACGCCCTCACCAGCGCCATGCCCAGCCGCATGGGCGCCAAACACGGGATCGCGGTCCGCGCGCAACTTATGCTCCTCGAAGGCCGCAGATGCGTGCACGCCCACGTCTCCGTGGCCCGCCAGCATCGCCGTCTTGTCGGACCCAAAGCCGCCGAAGAGCGCGGGGTCGATGTCCATGTTGGTCGTGTAGGGCGCGGCAGCGATACCGCTGGGTGGACTGGGCGCGCTGAACTGCGGGTGGTGGGCGTGGGCGTCGTGGGGGCTGAAATGGAGCGGTTGCAGGGGCTCGAAGGCGGGCGCTGGCGACGCTGAGTTGTGGTGCGAGTGCGAGTGCGAGTGCGAGGGCGCTGCGGTTTGCGGGTTGAAGGCTGGCGCGAAGAGGGGGCTGTCGCGGTAGGCGGAGGTGACTATCGGACCCTGGCGTGGTGGCGGTTGGGTGTCGTAGCTGAAGGAGGGCGTGTGTTGGAGTGGGCCGCGCGACAGGGGCGCCATGGCGCCTGGACCCGCGGCGGAACCGGGCATGGTGTGGGATGCGTGGGGGTGAGAGGGGGTTTGGGTGTGGTTGGGTGTGCCGGCTGGCTTCAGGGGCGCGGGGCTGGCGTTGCTGACGTCGCTTTTGCGCTTGGTGGTGTGGCTTTTGATCTTGTATTGAGGGGGTAGGTCGTCTGGGTTGGTGATGCCGAGTTGAGCCATCAATTTCTGCTGCTTGGTTGGGCGGGGCTTGCGCGTGCTGCCGGAAGCTTGGATGATGGGTGGCGGCTCCGGTGCGATAGGCGCCCACTTGTGCATCTCTTGACGGAGAAAATTGGTTTCTTCGGTGAGGAGAATGTCGGCGCCTTCGACTTTGCGGAGGTAGAAGCGGATGGTTGGGACCTCCTCCATGGAGACTGCGACAGGGTTGACGTAGGGTCGGATGTACTCGCGGAACTCTTGCGCCTTGCTAATGATCTTGTTGAGAGTCTCTTCCTCTTCCGGCTGGAAGGGAAGGGTCTCCAGCTCAGACTGCCAGGCTTCGAGTTCCTCCAGCTTAGGTCGTGCAGCGTCTCTGGGAATCTTCACCCTCCAGTCACAGATTGGACAAGTGAACCTGGCCTCTTGATTCACTTTGCCACGAGCGATCTTTAGGCATCTGCCGTGGTACCTAAGACAACAATTAGCACTCTTTCACAAGATGTTCATATAAGTTGACGTACCATTCGAGGCAACCATCACACTTGATCATCAACCCGGACTCCGATTTTCGGCAAATGCAGAAGACATCACGGAACTCATCTGAATCCTTTGTGTCCGCACCATCTTCCGGAGTGTGCTGCCGACTAGCTGGTTCGGCTGGCATCTTCGGTATATCGCGCAGGTCAAAGCAGCTGTCATTGCGCGCCTCAACAATCAGCATATGCTGGTGCAAAATATGCAGTGGCGCGTTCGCCTTGCCGAAGAGCTTCTTGCCGCGGCGCATCCAGTCCTCATGCCGACGCTGTTCCTTCTCAAGATCGAGTGTGCCGGCGGGCTTGCTGTTGAGTTCCTCCAGCTGTGCCATGACGTCCCTAACGTCTTTGTAATGGGGTCGCTGTCGGAAATCGGGGTTTTTGCTCTGCTCGTACAGAGACAGAATCTTCTCTTGGGCTTCCCGCTGTTTCTTCAGGATCGCTTCCACCTTGGCCAGTGTAGGTTGTGAGACTGGAAGGGTGGCAGCTTGCCTAGAGAGCGAGTCGAGCTGTTGGTAGTGAACATGCTCCACAGCCATCAGCTCGTTCGCCTTAGCCTCCCACAGCTCGCCTTGCTGTTTCAGATCTTTGTAGTAGATGATGTTGGGGTCTGTCTCGGGTACGCCAATCTGAATGCCACGCTGGATGAAATCCGTAACGTCCTTCAAAGACTGAGTTTGGCCGCGCTTGTCACGCGCTTGATCGTTCCAGGATAGTCTCTGCACAAGCTTCTCTAGCTGTTCCACCTCTGGGATGTCAACATTAAAGCTCTTTCCGATCTCGACCAAGTCCTCCAGTTCCTGGGTGGTCTTCGTAGTGTGCGCAAAAAGTGCTTCTCGAGCACCGCGTTGAAACTCCGCAATACCATCTGCACGTTCCCTCAGCGTAGCGATTTCCGGACAGTCAAACGATATCTCGTCAGCCGAGGCCAGCAGCTTGCGAATATTGTCCACTTTGCGCAGTTCCTTCTCCCGTTCCTCCTGCTCAGCGATGGCCTTGGCGCTGTTCTTCTTCCCAGGACCGCTTTTGCGTCGATTTTGTGACTTGCGGGTTATGTAATTTGTTGCTTCCTCCACCCAGTCGTTGCAGCGGTCAACAAATTTCCTCAGATCTGCTAGTTGCGGCAGCTCGTGAGGAATCTTCTCGCCTTCGTTAAGCAACGATCGTAGTGTCTTGAGCGACGGTCGTGGCTCGTCTTCGAGCAGCTTATCGACCTTTTCCGCCCAAAGTTCTGGAACCTTCGCCCTCTCAACGACCTTCTGCACAGTTGACTGCATCTGAGCATCGGTCATCCTGTAATAGAGCGAGTGGTCAACACCAGAGTAACGATCCGACTCCTTGGCGTCACAGCAATCGTACCCTCCAGCGTGTAGCAAACACATCACCTTGCCCGAATTCTGGCATACATATCTCGACAGGAAGCTGAAACATTTACAGAAGCTGCAGATGTAATCATCTTCCTCCAAGTCGTCGGCGTTTATCTCAGGTTTTCTGGCATAGCGCGGTCCCATGTACAGCTCTTCGGAGGCATTCTCGGTCTCTTGGGCGGGCGCAGTGAGGAATTGCGCCCTCGCTGCAGACTCGTTTTCCAACATCCTCTCAAGAGCGGGCGCGAGCCATTTCGCAGTATGGATTGTGTGGTCCCGCGAAGCGGCCGTCACCAGCAACTCGTCGTGCGAGAAACAAGGCTGTCGTCTGTATGTTTTCAGGCGTTGAACCCCGGCCTCACCAAATGGCTCCCAATCAGTTGGCGCATAGTTTACAGCCTCGTTGAGATTGAAGCCATGATTAAAGCCCGCGTGGTACGCCTGTGGAAAAGTAAGAACAAACTGCCCCGCACGTTGATCGATAGCATAGACGCGAACTCCGGCTTTCTTCAACTGTTCCGGCGGCATCAGCGTTACTAGCTGAAATAGCAGATCTGGCTGGGTCTCGAAAAGCTCTGGTACTGCTTGACGCATCGCCTCCTCGAATTTCTCTGCGTCTTCGCCCGGAATGCCGTACCAAGTCTTCGTGTCACCAAAATGCTGGTAGTTGGCAGAGTATGCGTAGTGGTCCTCGTTATGCCAGCAGAAGGTGGAGAATACCATTCCAACGTAGAGCCAGGGTACCGTCATTCCAGAAATGTCGGTCTTGATGTGCTTGAAGAGCGACTCGCCCCACAGAGGCAGAACGTTCAGGTTCCAGGGATCAGCCGAGTATGGGTCCAGGGGCTGCTTTTCCGTAGTCGGGAATCCACTACCGTGAGTGGTGGAGTGGATATCGGCACCGTATTCGACCTCCACAGTCTCTGAAATGCTTTCCACTAACCGCCAAAACTCGCGCTCAACATCATCCTCATTGACAGGACGTTTCCTCTCCAGCACTGGGTCATAATGCGTCTTGTTCGCGAAATAGTGCTCCTTGAAGTTGTTCGCCTTCTCCTGAAATTGCTTTAGGGAATACACTTCGCCGTCTTCGAAGCCAAACTCGCCAGTACCGACCAGACACTTTGGACAATGCCACTCAAGGTCGGGCTTGCTAGTCACAGGTGGCTCCAGGCAATGTCCGTGGTATGCGGCATCGCATCCGTCACACAAAAGCAGAGCCTTTGCGTTGTCGCTACTGCCACATGTTTCGCAAACTTCACCCAGCTTAGTACTGGCCTTCTCCCGTTGAGCTGGAAACTTTGGCGTTGAGTTGCGAGGTTGGTGCATGTTGGAACCTTGAACAGTGGGTGCTTCCTTCTTGATTCGTTTGCTTCTTCGGCCTGATGCATCTGTATCTCCATTTGCATGCCCATCAAGTCCATTGCTACTGAGGGGTCGTTTCAAGTGATTTGCTCCGTCCATGTTGACTGGTCTAAAATTTGGGGTGTTGTTTGTGGATCCATTGGGACTATCGAGGTGGCGCATAGGTGTTGATTGTGTGCCCAGTGGCTCTGTTGGGTGAAAGCCATTGGACGTATTTACCGCAGTGAAAGAAGATGTTGCTGGACGCGAGTTGACGGCTGTAAACCCTCCAGCGTTGACAGCCGTGAAACCAAAGTGGACTGGGGGCGAAGCTGCATGCGCTGGCTCTGAAGATCTCTCTGGGCTCGCGTAGCTATTCAGTGAGGCATTCAGTGCGGCATGTGCGCGCATGGCTGGCGATTCTCCGGATGGCGTGCCCTGCTGTGATAGCGGCCTCTTGAGTGGCGAAGTTCCAGGAGATGGTGTGATCGGGCCTCCGTTCTCAAGCTCGAGTTGTTGATGCACGCCTGGCTTGGCAATCCGCAGATATTCCTCGTATGGAAGAAGCCACCTCTGATAGGAGTTCTTGAGCGACGTTGACAAGGACGACATGATCTTCCCGCTGTAGCCTAAATCGCGACCAATCTCCGCCCATTTCTTCAGCTTGCACACCTTTTCGAAGCCACCCCTTGCATCAACAGCCTTTTTGAGCTTGTAAAGTTCGAGGGGGCGCTTGTCGACACTGGGAAAACGATTGAGATTCGTGCCATGCTGCCGATGGAACTTGGCAAGCTGGTCCAGATAGTTCAAGTTTGCGCGGGTGCCTGTGACCGTCAGTCTGAACCACCTTTGCGGAGAAATGCGCCCAACTTACCTCCTTCGACAGAGTTCAGCTCCTGCTTGCGCACACGGAAATGGAAGCGCTACAATGGTGTCAGCACTTCGCTCAGCCAGTACCCATCGTTGTCCTGCTGCTGGGCGCCGCCAGTGCCACGACCAAAATATCCGCCGAAAGGCACATACCGTCGTATCGATCGCCAAACTTGGATTCCAGCTCTCAGGCGGTATAACCTTCACAATGCCGTATTTCCGTCCCTCAGGCGCAATCTTCCTCATATATTCCATCGGGTCCTTGAACTCCTCTTCTGTCGGTCGAAACGTAGGCGCCTCCGGTATATCGTGCGGTCTGCTCATTTTCGTAACCTCAGGCGCTGCACTCGGCTGCCCTCTTCGTTCCACAGTCATCAGGTCGAGAGGATCAGCTCGTCGTGCGCTGAGTGGTACATTGGCGCTGACAGCATGCGCCGGCGCATTCGTGACATGTACGGTCGAGCTTATCTTCGATTTCGATGGGCCAGATGCAGTTGGTGTAGACGAATGTGTCGAACCGGAGTGCTTCGTCGCGGAGGAATTACCTCCATTGCTAGGAGTAGCTACCATCTTGTATCTAGGCGCTGGCTCGAGCTAGCGAGAAGTCGAGTCCTTCGACCGAAAATGGAATCGGGGCCTCTGCGCTGATTTCGGGTGATAGTGGTGACAGATGTATTCGATTGGGAGGATAGAGAAAGCTGGTATGAGGCACATACGGCAGCTCGGGGCGAAAGGAACGCTCAGCCCAGAGAATATGCCCAACACATGTGCGTGAATGTCATATGTGCAGGCGGCTTAGCATGGCGAGTAACACAGCTGCCGGGCAACGTGAGTGAAGATGGTGAATGTGCAATATTGCGGAGGTATCTCGCGAGCTCGACGGCAGGGCGGAACAGAGGGCAGGCTTGGAATAGAGACGGTAGACTACATTCACTAGCGCCCTTTAAGCGAGTCATGGAGAAGAGCATGCAAGGTTCGCCGATGACCCAACGATGGTGGTATGGAGGCAACTAGTATACCATAGATCTTCTGTGCTCCTTATAACAGTATAGATTGATTATAACTATGCTAGGTCGTCAATTGCAGAATATGTGACTTTTAATGTCTCGCGGATGGTCCGCAGCTGAGGTTCCAAGATCCGCAATCGGACATGCGCCCTCGGCTGCTTCCTGGACAAGATCCAGCCAATCACGGGAGAGCGCAGTCGGAGAAGGGGTGCCTTCTTTGGACCTCCATCCATCAACAGTCGCAAGGTCCCAAGTATATCCTGATATATTGTGTTGTACCGGCTCCTTAACGAGGCATGAGGCCATGGACAGGCCTATACCTGCCTTCTATTGTTGTTATCTTCTGAGGTCGACCATTCGCCACCAGAGTTTGTACGTCGGAAGCACACCAAACCCTGTGCGACGACTCAAACAACACAATGGAATTGTCAAAGGTGGAGCAGTCCGCACATCGAGGGACAGTTTACGTCCATGGGAGATGACATGTCTGGTCACTGGGTTTCCTTCCAAGATTGCAGCTTTACAGTTCGAGTAAGTCTTTGTTGTGGTCACGTGCGGGTGTATTCTACATGCATCCAGTTTTTCTAGTATCTAATTGAGATAGGTGGGCATGGCAGAATCCACACCTCACACGCCATATCGCGGCAGAGGACCGCATCAGTCAAGTGACCCACAAATCCCGCTATTCACCCAAGTCCGGCAAGACGAGGAAGCGCGTCGCACGCCCACGATTTGGACTGACAGAGAAACTGGCAAACCTGAATGTCCTTTTGCGCGCGCCAAGCATCAGACGATGGCCATTGGAGGTCAAGTTCTTCGCCGAGGATGTTTTCAAAGCGTGGCAAAGAGCTGATGCGAAGACTACTCTCAAAGTCCGACCCGGCATTCGCATTGCTCTTGATGAAAGCGTCAAGGACATAAGGACTGGCATACGAGACGGTATACTCGTGGAACTTCCGGATACGCAACACACTACGGGAGTCTATGCGCTTGATGTGACTTATCAACCCGCCAAATTGGGACTTGAGAAGAGCCGTAAATTGCTTGCGCAGAATTGTCTATCCTGTTCAGTCTGCGAAGGAGCTTTTGACTCGAGTGCTGCCATGACGCTAGTTTGCCCAGAGGATGCTTGCCGTAGCGTTGCGCATATGGCCTGCCTCTCGAACTCTTTCCTGGCGGAGGAGGGAAGATCCGATGTCATTGTCCCAACGCAGGGTTCCTGCCCCGCCTGCAAAGAAACCCTCTCATGGCCAGATCTTGTGAGAGACCTGAGTCTGCGGGTTCGTGGCGAGAAGGAGGTTGCTGCCTTGTTCAAGCCACCCCGTGGAAGAAAGAAGAAACCAGGCGAGGAAACGGACAACATGCCTGTGGCAGAAGATGCCTCCGATGCAGAATCAAACAACATCGATGTTGCATCTGATGATGACATGGATGGCGGTATTATTGTTCCCCCGCAAGGACTGGCAGTGGATGAGATCTCAGTTGCAAATGAGGCAGTCCCGGACAATGACCTGGATTGGCATTGCGTCGATGATGATGTTGACGAGATCATGTTGTCCAAGGCCGCGCATCCTGGCGACAAGGCGTTGAAGACGTCCGGCAATAAGTCCGAGATCATTATCGAGGATAGCGACTGGGAGGAAGCAGAAGTTTTGGATTGAGTTCCTCCCGAAGGACTTGTCTCAAATATCCCACTGTCTGGCTTTCTGCCACTATATCTTCCAGATGCCCTGCAATCGTAGCCAATTTACCATGGCTGGACTCTGCCAAGGGGTTTCTTGGAAGCGGCAAGGGATGCAGCGACCTTCTCAACCTCAGATTTGATGCTGTCGGCAACCTCCTCCTCGGATTTCCCAGCATCAATGACCACGAAGTCGTCTTTGTCGGCAGACTCCCGCATAGTGCCAAAGAGCTTGCGAACTCTGTCCTGGAACTCCTTCTTCTCGTACCGTTCCTCGCCCCAGCCTCCTCGCTTGGCGGCTTCTGCGGCAGAGAGGTCGAGGAACAGGCAGATATCGGGACGTGGTAGGCCCTCGTCAGGATGGCGGCACCAGGCCAGATCCATGTCCGGATTGCCCTTTGCTGTGGAATATACGCAGCCGGAATAGTAGTAGCGGTCAACGATAACTGTCGTGCCAGCCGCTATCTCCGCTTTGATAGTGGCACTATAGATGATCAGAAAAGCAAGGGGGGAATATAGAAGTCGTAATGCATACGCTAGCTCCCAGCGGTTGGCGCTGAACAGGAGGTGAATGACATGATCCTCTTGTTGGCTCTCTCCGCGTAAGTAGTTGTCAATCATTTTGCCAATAGGAGTAGTCCTATCTGTTCACGTTGAGCGTAGTCCATCCAGTCTGGTTACTTTGAAGACTCACCTGGGAAGCGGACATGTTTTACTTTCTCGCCTCGTTTCTCCAGATCGTTGACTAGGCGAGCGCATTGCGTGCTTTTGCCGGCTCTATCCAGGCCCTCAAATACAATGAGCAGACCTCTGCCGAGTTTATCTGCCGTGTTCATCCTGTCGCCTCAATAATTACGTCCTACAAATGGTCTCGCTAGGTTGATGCAGCCCTCTTAGAAACAGCAAAGTTGAGTATCACTGGCTAAAGTCCAGCCAATATCGAGGAACGCGTCTCGCGTCGCCGGTCCAAAAGTGTTCTTGGCACTCCTCACGTCACACCTTCAGATAGTACGCAACTCCGCCACTGACCCTACCTGTACCATGCGCTAGATACCGGTGATACACTACGATTTCTGCTCGGGCACAACAAACCTCGCCTTATGAATCTAGTTTTACAACAGCATCATGACCGACTTGACCAACTTTGAGCAATTGCCTGCGGAGATCATGTTCAGCGTCCTCAAGGCCGCGCAGAACGGAGGACCTAGGCTAGGCGCTCTGCGTTTACGAGGCAGGAAACCAATCGACACTCCACACTACCTTGGTTGTAGCTCCCGCGGAGCAATACCGCATCTGTCGCAGGACAACTATGTGAAGCGCACAGATATCCGTGGCATCTATGCTGCAGTAGAAGATTGTACGTCTTAATCTTTCCCACCTCGCCTCGATAAGGCTGACAAAACGCTCACATTCAAGACTGAAAGTCATAGAACGATACCCTCAGCAGGTTCCCCCAATCTACAAATTCAACCAACCAGACGGTTCGTCGCCATTGCGCCGCTTCATTGGTCTGCCTGAAGATCATCTGCTCGTTCTAGGAGCTAGACATACCCCACCAGTACCGCTACCGACTCCGAACGCGCAAGCTCCCAACTCTGCGATCCAGGTCTTGACATCAGTCGGCTTCCGGCACGTCATTGCGAAGGACTATGTCGAGGCTACCAGCATACTGCAACCGGATATCATCGTAGGGCCGGGAGACATACCGGTTGACACGAAGCAGATTAGCCGGAAGAAGAAAGTCAAAATCACCGATCGGACCACAAGATGGATGCAAGAGCAGGTGCAGTACAGACGGGATAAAGAGGGAACTGGGTTAGGTCAGCCAGCGCTGTTTGCGCCTCTGCTTCCCCTAGAGGTAGAGGCTCAGAGTGACTATATCGGGCACATAGTCGATGAGATGACGGACCAAGTTCAAGGCCTCGCGGTCTATGACACCTGCAGTCTTAAAGGCCTGCCATCGGCATTGGAAACTTTGCCTAAGATGTCATTCACAGACCCAGCGAGTCCGCATACGCTTCTCCGCGAAATTGCACAAGGTCTAGATATTTTCACGGTGCCTTTCATCGGTGCTGTCACCGACGCGGGAATTGCGCTCGATTTCTCATTTCCTGTGAAGGCGGGCCAGACGGAATCTCAAGAATTGAAGCCTCTGGGGGTGGACATGTGGCCGTCTACTTTTGCGGCCGACCTCTCGCCCCTGCGCGAGGGCTGTCCTTGCTACGCTTGCACAAACCATCACAAAGCGTATCTGCAGCATCTCCTTTCAGCGAAAGAGATGTTAGGCTGGGTCCTACTCCAGATACACAACCACTGCGTCATGGATGAATTCTTCGCAGGCGTGCGAGATAGTATCAGCCAGGGTTCGTTCGAGGAAGATACCGAGGCTTTTGCTAGGATGTATGAGGCAGAGTTGCCCGAGAAGACGGGACAAGGACCAAGGTATGTGTTTGACTTCGGCGCAGAGGCTCGCATGCTAACAGAGGCCAGGGTGAGAGGATACCAGTTCAAGGCCGAAGGACCTGATGAGCCGAAGAAGAATCCCACAGCATATAGAAAACTTGACGATGCGAAGGAGAAGCTGGCGGAGGCTGTGCTGCCGAGCCCAAACGCCGACGCTGGAGACCTCGAAGCTTTGGGATTTGCGGAACAGACTTCGAACACGGACGGCCGCTAGTCGTGAAGCTGAACTCACCGGTCGAACATAAGCTGGAATCGACGTGGTTACGAGACCTAGTTCATAAAACCCGAAGGGACTCCCGTTATAGTCTCACTTTATGCGGTTCAAGGTTTGTTTATACCAGCAACGACAATAGATATACATCGAAGTTAAGTGCAAATCTTGAAGTATGCGTCGTCTCTGCACCGTGATACCTTTGCGCGGAGGATGCACAAGTATAAGTACTCGGCCCTTTCTGTCTCTCATTCTCCCAGCACCAACAAGATCTCTCTGCAGCTTCCCATATATACAATTAAGCGTGATCCTCGCCATTTGAAATATGTCGCCAAACACCACCATGGCACCACTGCACTTCCTCGCCCTGCCGACAGAGATCCGTCTGCTCATCTACTCATACGTCCTCCCTCCTCCCACCATCAGCCTAATTCCCGCCCCCACGCAACGCAACATGATCCACCGCGCATACAGCCACGCTCTGCTCACCACCTGCAAGCAAACGCACGCCGAAACCACTGTATCCTATTACAACAACACATTCCACATCTACGCCATCTCAATGCCAACACCCTTATTCTCGCAATTCTCGCCCGCGGCCAAAGAGATCTTCACCCTGAAGAACCTGAAACGCGTCTTCGTCTTCCTGACCCTAGCCCCAGGCCTGTTCAAAGAATCGTACGCAGACCTCGCCACCGAACTCGCGACAATGCCATGCCTGAAGGAATTCGGCTTCGCGATCCTGGGCTGGGTCGTCAACCCCGTCAGCAATGTCGATGTGCACGATAAGACCTGCAAAGCCGGCCGCAGTCTCTTCGTCGATGTCCTTAGCAAAGTGCCGGAGCGTTGCGTGGCTCGTTATGGCGTGCAGACGCAGGAGCAGTGGCGCTCGTTGAGACGGTGTAGGGCACTTAGGGGCCTGGGGAGGAAGGTGCGGCCGCTGAGGTTGGAGGAGTTGGGGTTGAGGACGGTGTGGTCGGAGAGGGTGGGGTTGAGGCTGGTGGAGATTGATGGGGTGGATGGGGGAGATGAGGTGGATGTGGATGGGGAGTATGAAGCGGTTGTGGAAGATGAAGTGGACGGGGGAAATGAAGTTGAGGAGCCGGGATCGGAGGGACTGCAAGATGAGGAGTTTGAGAACGCGGAATTGGAGGAGCTGCAAGATGAGCATAACAGTTATGCGGGGATTTTACGACGACTTGGTTTTTCTGAGGATACTGTGGCTGAAACAGCTGCTTGACTGGGCTGGGAATGGAAATGTTTGGTTGGTGGGTAGGGTGCAAAAGAAGGATCTCATTGCGCACTTCTCTGTTTGCATTCATAGATGGTTAGGTTGGTTCTCATTGTGATAGCATTTGAAGCACTCTTGCATATCTTGAACAGAAGTTACAGGTCGTTCATTCCGTGAAACTTCAATGCAGACGCGACAATCACCTGAGTGAACTTCACCTGAGCTTCCTGAACGTGACTCCGACACAACACTTCTTTTACCCACACATAGACCGGCTCGCACGATCCTACATCATCGTGCTCACCATTTGCTGAACCCTAGACAGCCTCCTTTCGTCAACCTTCACCGTATGCTAAAAATCTTCTACGCGTCTGGCAAGTATCTACTAACAAACCCTGCTTAGACTCACTTGCACACCATGACGATCGGCTTCCTTGACCTACCTCTCGGACTGCGCTACATGGTGTATCACCACGCCTTCGCACCCACCGGTGTCATCGTCGTCAACAGCTTCAAGGATCATATCAGCGTAACACCGCAACTAGGAGCTCAGTTCCTTCGTACCTGCAAACTCATTCACGCCGAAGCGCGGGAGGTACTGTACACCAACAAAGTCTGCACACATATCGATGCATATGGATACGCATATGGACTTGATATACTCGATCCTCTACTTCGGGCAGCTTCCTATGGTCTTCAACTTGGGAAGATAACGGACCTTTCCGCCACGCTCCACCTGCACGATAAGAGCGCCATATTTACTTGCCCATTCAAGCGTGTCACCTTCAGTCTACTCACATCCCTACGCCACTTCAACCTACCATATCGCTATGATCATACGGAGCCCAGCGAGCATGGATTCGACGTTTACGGAATCCTGTGGGGCCCGCACTACACCCGAGTTGCGGCTGTGCTCCCAAAAGGATGTACATTTTATGAGGAACCGTCCACAGACGAGGAGTGGGATTGCATGAGATATATGAACGTTTTAGCGTGAATCAATGAGAGAAAGGGTGAGAGCGATTCAGCAATTGCGAAAGATCGTCTGCTGGGTTTAAACTACGCGGTTTTTCTGGAGCAAGGGCGGGAGTGAGGGGTTATATTTCAACAGCACAGGAGCTAGGTTGCATGGTTGTCACACGGAGGGATCCAGGCTAAGAATAGCAGAAAACTAGGCGTACTTCCTCGGTCTTTTCAGAGTAATTTCAATCCCGCATTACACGCAACATCACACGATCTCCGGCTCAAAAGTTAACACACCTTTCCGTGACACTCCATACGCACCACACGTGCGAAGGCCGACCCATTCGGGACTCAACTCGATACGAACTTACGGAAGTGTCCTGGGACAGCTGGCTTGCGCAATGTGCGTTTCCCGCAGGCACAGCAACATCAAAGTCACTACGTGAACAACACATGATGCCGATGGGCGTGGTTTGCACACGAAGGGAAACAGGTCGAGACAAGGAGCCGGGCTGTACTTGATGATCGGTTTCCCTCATACCTAACTAAAACGTTCTCATCTCATTGAAACCGATTCGCAATCCTCGTCTCTGCTTCTCACTACGTCACAGCTACTCAAGCGGTACAGCTAAGGTAGGCTACATGTATGCATGGTAATGCCTCCTTTAGCGACGAGCGTGGTACGCAGCCCTCTCCCTCGCCCTCTCCTTCGCCCTCACCTCCTCGTAGTGCGCCAAAAGCCAGACCTCAGCCTGAGTACTTAGAGCGCTCTTGTCGCTGCTCAGCATCCCGGCGAAGTAGTCTTGGTTGCTGGCCTCCATCTCAGGCGAAGCAGAGATACGAGGTCTCCCACCCGCGAAACTAACCCAGCGCTTCAGGCCACGGATCACCATGTTGGCTTTCGCCTTGTCCATAGCTTTAGTCATGAGAAGAGTCTTGATGTACTTGAAGACAAGCTCCTCGTCCTGCTGCAGTTCGATCTCGTAGATGCGGGCAGCGTACTCGTCGCGTTTGTCGAAAAAGGCAAGAGCCTGCTTGCGAACCTGGTGTCTGTCCAACGTCTCGGCAGCTTCAGACTCAGGGAAGTCTGGAGCCCACTCCTCAACGAAGCGCTTGAACATCGGCCTTGTCGTCATGCGACGTTTCTCATCCGCTGTCTCTTGACATTTGGCGAAAGCGTACTTGTCCATCAACCTGGACTGCGAGATCCACTCGAAGAGCTGCATCTCCGTCTCAAAGCCGTTCGCGTAAGCAGCTTTGTCCAGACCTACGAAGTCCATCACCTTGTCCGGATCATTGCCGAGAAAGAAACGACGGTCTTTGCTGTCCATTTTCTCGGTCCCATCGATGCGCAGATGCAGACCACTGTCCGTGAAGCTGAGACCGTAACCGCGGCCCGTGACGCCGAGGATGTTGCCCAGGTCGCCACAGGACTGGAGGAAGGCGAGCCAGGCGAAATTCTCACCGCAGAGGCGGACGTCGATCTGGGCGTAGACTGGCGGAGACGCGTCAGGGGAGATTTTGACGGCTAGGTTGAAAAGGTCTGAGCAAGGGTGCAGAGAGCGCTTCGCCTCTAGCAGGTGTGGGACGTGGAGGAAGGGGTCCATGCCCATTGGACAGATCGCAATAGGGTCGGCGAGGAGAATGTCTAGGTCACCATGGTCCCGCTTCTCTGGTGCTTCTGGTGGACAGGCGACCTTTGCGAAGTGGGCTGAGAGGGTGTCGATGGTCTTGTTCTTGAGCTCTTGGTAGGTGGCGGAGTTCATACGGAGAGTTTCGATTGCCGGCTCACCATTCAGACCGGCCTGGGCGAAGACTTTTCCACCCATGTTGCACCTCTGTATCTCTGGTGACTTGATGAGGGGAAAGTGGCATGAGAGAGAAGAGGAGGCCAGTCTTATAGTCTAGCAGAGGAGCAAACATAGAATTGCATAGTAGACGGCCAGAAGAAAAGCGAAAGAGAAGACAAACTATCACTGCTTTGGAAACAGCCGGTGTGAACGACAAGAATGCATCTCTTTCACTCGTGAGTCACATGCGTAAATGAAAGAGACCTTTCATGTCCAAGTAGCAAAGCGTGAAGACGTAAAAGGTTGGAAAATGCAAGAGGCATCATCACTACTGACAAACATATAATCCGATGATGCTCGCTACAGGGTCTTGTCCATTCACTTCGACCGTGTTCAGAGTGCCGAGGAGGTATGTTAGAGATCACGAAGGGCGTTGCGGAAGTTGACAGTTGACAACCACCTGCATTGCGCGAGTCATGTTCGAACCAAGCTCCAACAGTGACGTCCCGCAACTTTTTGAAAGCTCCATCTCAGGGTCCGTTCTCAATCGCTGTAACCAATACCTTGTATACTGCGCAACACTCGACCTCTATCAATCAATTACACAATCAATCAAGATGGCGGAACAAGAGTCTCCCATCTCCTACGAGCAATTGGCCGAACTCGAGAATGACTTCGAAGAGGTCGATCTGGAAATGAGTAGGCCATGCTCCAGTATCTACAGTCCCCAGCACCTTCACTAACAGCTACACAGTGCGCAAGCAGTACGTCCGCAGCTTGCCCCTCTACAAAAAGCGCCAAGAAATCATCGCCCAAATCCCACACTTCTGGCCCCTCGCATTCGAGCAATCCCCGCCCGAAATCGACCAATTCATCCAACCGACCGACAGCGAGATCTTCGGCACCGCCCTGACCAACCTCTCCGTCTCGCGCTTCGAGATCCCTGTCGATGATGCCGACTCCACCGCCGGCAACCCGCGCAGCGTGAGCGTCAGGATGGAGTTCGCCGAGAACGAGTGGTTCACGGACACAGTGCTGGAGAAGAGGTTCTGGTACCGGAGAGCGGAAGACGGCTGGACTGGACTCGTCTCAGAGCCTGTTAAGATTAATTGGAAGAAGGGCCAGGACCCGACGCAGGGGCTGACGGACGCTGCGTACAAGCTGTGGGAGGCGCGGAAGAAGGCGGGCGATATGGCGAAGAGGGATCTGCCTGAGTACAAGGCGCTGGCCAAGCTCGTGAATCAGTGGAATGGTGGTAATACCAGCTTCTTCACCTGGTTCGGGTTCGTGTCCGCGAAGAAGTGGGTTAGTGCTGAGGAGTCGGAGAAGGCGACGAAGGAGGAGGAGGAGAGGAGGCGGAAGAGGAAGAGTGGTGAGAAGGTCGAGGACCCGGAGATGAGTGAGGAGGACGACCAGGATGTGGAGGTGCACGAAGCCGGCGATGATTTGGCGAATTTGATCGCGGAGGACTTTTGGCCGTCGGCGATTAAGTATTTCACCCAGGCGCAGGAGGCGGCCGAGATGTCTGATTTCGACTTCGAGGACGATGATGAGGATATGGAGAGTGAGAGTGGTGAAGATGAGCCCGTTGACATTAGGAGCCTTGTCCAAGGCAAGGGCAAGAAGGTCAAGGCGGAAGCTGAGCCCCCAAAGAAGAAGCAGAAGAAATAGATCCGCAACTGTGGACTTGGGCTTCTGATCTGGACGTAGGTAGATTCTGGAAATAGCACTGCGATCTAGGAGCGTAACAGCCGGGACGTATCGGCGAATATGACCGATCACTGTATGAGAGGTCTCACTTCACATCATGGACATTTTCTGAACGTGAACACCATTCCACAAGCGCGGCTCGGAAATGGCGAATCCCCTACACCAGAGAGTTCTCAAGCGCGTTTTGCAGGCAGCGTACATGTCAGAGAGTGTCCTACCACTTCCGTTTGCAAGCAGCGTGCATGCCAGAGGGTATCCTACCACTTCCGTTCCCGATCAATTACAATGCCGGTCTAGCTGCCTCGCCGCAAACCCACCAGTCCTGAGCAATCCCAATGCAAGACGCAGAAGGCCATAATGCTTCAATCCACTACCTTACCACCGGCCACCAGCACCAGTCTAGCACCGACCACCCAACCCCCACGCCCCCTCATCCAGCACCCGGGCGGCTTGCATGCAGTACCTGAATCACATGGTCATCTGCGCTGCAGGGCGATATATTCCATGCATATACATGTAGGTTTAATGTCGGTTTAATGCACATCATGCGGCTAGAGCCGGTTGCAGTGCGTACGTGTGCCTGGGTGGGTTAGCGGGAGGTGAGGCCGGGTGTGATTCCGGCGGCTACATCACGGAATACCTTGTGAAGGATGAAGGATGAAGTATGTACATGCATTTGCTCGACCACCGTGAGTAGATATATGTACTGTTCCTAGGCTGTGTGAGCTGTTGTACATAAGGTACCTTACATGCATGTACCAACCTAAGGTAAGTAGTGGAAGTGCAGACAGCCCCAGCCACGCTTACCTTACCTCATTCAAGCACTCTGTGGTGGGAGACCTTCAGAGATCCAAGGCACGGCACGCAACCCCGGTGCATGAGAAGCGACGGGTTCGGCGTGGGCTTGCACGGTGCGGTGCGGTGCGGTGCGATGCGATGCGTCGCTAGCATCTCTCGCCTCTTTCCGATGAAACTCGGAGCGGCACTGAGAGACGCGCAGCTGTGCGGATACGGTACTGTACTGTACCTTAAGGTAAGGTATGCTTGGCCCTTGTTGCGGGTCGGCACATCTTCGCCGTGCGTCTTATCAGGATCTCACTTTGACTGCGGACCGGACTTGACTCCCTAGTTTCCAAGGTACGGTACAGTACAGGACAGCAAGCAAGCAGGCAAAAGGCACCGGACATTGCTCCGACTCGTTGGTGCAAGCACAAGTACATGTAGTGTTACTTGACCGGCTCGCATGAAGGCAAGAGTGGGTTTGGCAATGGCGCCGCAACCTGCATTGCTGGAGCGAACAAACGTCACGATAACTTACCTACCCAGGCAGGACTGGTTCCAGAGAAGCGATTGCGCGGCTACGAGCCCCTCTCTTCGCTGTACCTTAACCCGCCCACAGCGTCGCTGCCCTGCTCCGCGTCTAACTAACGTTAATTGCCACACCACTTGGCGCAATTAGTGCTTTCATGCATTATCAACGGCTGCGGAGAAGATGCAGAAACCACACATGACGTACTGTATGTACTGTACAGTAACTTACATGTAGGTAGGCGCCGTGTGTGGGCCGGAGTAGAGACGGAATAGCGTGTACTGTATCGGCACGGACCGGAATATTCTGTAGTGGAGTGCGAACTTAGGGTAGGCCAGGCTAACTTAACAAGTGCACTGAGATAGGGAGGAAAAGATTTCGCATATCACTGAGTCACGGAAAAGGGACGGGAGCTTTGCTATCTATCCATCCAGGAAAATAATATTCCATCTCACCTTTTCTTTTATTGTTGTATACCTTAACAGCCCAGGCCATAACACCCAGCACGCTTGGCAGGGTACAGTAAGGAAACCAAGACAAGACACATCCCACCTGTTCGCCGGGAAGCGACAGCGTAACTTAGGCGTAGCGGCTGATCGGCAAAGCAACCTTGAAGTGAGCTGAGCGTCTCGTCTCCCATTGGCCGCAGCCTCCAGTCCAGGGCAACCCACGCAGCCCACTCCACGGTCTGCTGCAAGCCATACAGAGTCACGCTTCGAACACCCGCCGCTGCATCTGCACCTGCACCTCCAGCTGCAGTACTTTACCCCTACTGACGTCGACCGACCTACCTACGGACTTGCCTACCTTACATCCACACCTATCTTACTCCACCTCCGCTGCAAATACACGCAGGACCTACAGTACTACACTTGCCCGACCTTGAAGTTGCAGACAATCCAAGGCCAGGCCTGTCTGCTTCCATCATCTCATTCTGACCTATTTACATACCCCGCCACTACACGCACTTCTTGCGCTGCACCGGACGCGAGGTGATGCTATTCAAGGCCACTTACAAAGTCTACCCCGCCGGCATAGAGCAGATCAACCGTTGAAAGTCATGGAAAGCTCTATGACTTTACTGAACGCGCAGTTGCAGTTTCTGGTAAGTCTTTTGAACGTCCCGTATGACCTTGAATCCCAAATCCCAATGGTCGCGTACTTCTCCTCCTTACCGCAGTTGATGTCAAAATACCGTTCATTGCAGATGAGGCCATTCGCGGTCGCCAGCTTCAGTGTACAAAATCGTTCAGATACTGGCAATATCTGTTCCTGCCACAGATAACCCGACTAACGCCACATTCCAACAGCACACCCAACTAGCATTAATCCACATCCCACTATCAATCTACCCGCTCCTACTGCAACCAATCCTGCGTCTGCTGACCCTCCCCCGACCCTCCGACAACGACCGCGGAACCCTCCCCCGCAAACCATGGGAATACAGCAGCGCCTTCGCCAACATCTCCGTGACCACGATCGAATGCTCCCTCGTATGTCCGCGCGACCTCTGGCACGAGCTCTTCGCGCCCCTGGTCGCGAAACTCGAACCCTCGCTCCGGAACCAAATCAGCATCAGCAGGGACGACTTCATGATCATCCAGGTGGGCGGGGAGGGGATCGAGGCCGGGCAGCGCGTGCTGGACGTCACGGCCCCGCTGGCGCTGGCCGGGATCTCGATTTTCTTCATCACGTCGTACTACTCCGACTTCATCCTGATTCCGATGCGGAGCCGCGACGCCGTGATCCACGCGCTCGAGGACCAGGGTTTCGCGTTCGATAGCATGCCTAATGGCCACTTCAGCGCGAACATGAGCAACGTGTCGAGCCCGCTCAAGTCGCCGAGCAAAGGCAGCGGCAGCTTCAGCCACACCAACAGTTTGGCCCACCACCGCGCCACATCGTCGCATTCGTCCGGCGGCAGCGTCGAGTATCCGCTTCCGCAGAGCCCCGGCACGCCGCCGCCGCAGACGGTCGCCGGGTGGCAGACCAAGACGTTCCAGACGCTAAAGCGGGCGGGCATCGAAGCCCAGATCGACGGCAGCATGGAGCTCAAGCTGTGCGCGGGCTACAAGGGCGACTTGGCGACGCAGGAAAAGGTCGAGTGCGGCATCATTAAGAGTCTTTTGCACGGGCCGCGCTTCCTGTCCATCACGCTCACCGAGACGGATTCGGTGAGCCTCACACTGGAGCGGTCGCTGCTGGCCCACTTCTCGCGCCAGGGCGAGGGCGTGCTCCTGACGAGCGAGGAGACGCTGATTCCGATCATGCTGGATCTGAGCGAGTTGCCGGAGGAGAGCGCGGGGATTATTTGTGGTGTGGCGGGTAGGTTGATCGATCGCATGAAGATGGTTACGGGCGATTTCAATATGAGCTATCTCAGCACTGCGAGGGCGGGAAATGTGATTTTGAGGGATGAGGAGGTCGAGTTGGCGTTGACGGCGTTGAATGAGGGCGCTGAGGAGATGGAGAAGGTGCAACTGCAGGCTTGACGGGGTGCTTTGTGTTGCATAGCGGGTATGGGTGTTGCTTTGTATGTGGTTCGCGGGGATTGGACATTGCGGGTGCATCGGATACGGGGTTGTTGTATGTAAATGGTGGTCAGGTTCCGCTCTTGATGCCCTTCGTCCTCATGGTGTTCGTGGTTTCCTTTGCCCGGACTGTTCTCCGCGGGAGATCCATCCCATACCGTCCGACATTGTTAGGTAGTCTTTTGCTAGCACAGCCGCTGTTCTTCAGAGGACTGTTGTGTCTTGCCAGCTCGTCCCCAGCTTCTCTTTCCGTTCGTCGCAGTCATAAAACTCGTCGCTCGTAGTCGTCCCAACATCGGGTGCACCAGTCGCAGAACTCTTCAACAGTCCAGCCCCCTTAGCCCTCACCCCATCTGCCCAAACGCCCTATCCATCTGATCCCCCAAATCACCAATGTCTTTCTCCCCCTCTCCTCCGCCCGCTCTAAGCTCCTCATCCCCACTCAACAAATCGACCTTATCTCCATCTCGATTCGGCTCTGCATCCTTGCCACCATCCCTACCACCATCCCCACCCTCCCCAGCCCGGGAGGGCCTCAAAATCTTCTCCTCCCGATCCAGCCACCCCGGCGCCCGTCTCCGCTTCTCCGCCAACTCCCTTGTCCGGATCCCCTCCTCCCACTCCCGCACCTTTTCCGCCGCCTCCTTAGGCGCGTTTTCCAGGCGAGAGAGCAGCGCGCTGTTCTGCGCGATGATGGTGCTGGGGTGCGCGGCGAAGCCCGAGGGGCTGGTTACGTAGGCGGGGAGGTGGGTGGGGTCGTTGGTGTTGGTGTTGGGGGTGATGGAGGAGGGGGGAAGGGTCGAGGGGAGTGAGGTGTAGTTGTGCGGTAGGGTGGGCGCGCGGGGGAGGGTTAGGAAGGGGGAGACGGTTAGGGGGATTTGGGCCAGGAGGGGGTTGTCTGGGGGTGTTAGTTGTGATGAGGAGGGTGGAGGGGGAGGGACGTACGTTCGTCGCGCATTGTGGGTGGTGGAGGCTATGTGGGTTTGGGATTCGTGTGGGTTGGAGGTGGTTCAGGATTGGAGGTATATCTTCAGGAATAGCGCAGAATCATTTAAGTATTAAGGTAGCTAGGTATGTAACTTATTGTCCATAGCGGTGAGGGCAGCGACGTCGACCCCGGGGGAGAGCGGAGGTTCGCCGCGGCGTCGGAAAGTCTTGGCAAATCCGAACTTCCATCCGGTCTCGAGATTCTCTAAAGCCGCATCTGCAACCAACCAACCCTCAGCTCCTCCTCGCACCTCGTTCCCAGCCATGGCATCCTCACAGAAATGTCTGCAGCAGATAAGCAGGCTGTCTATATCCGCCGGCGCAAGACCGACAGCGCAACTCCCACCGCCCTACCTCCTCCCTTTCCAACAACACCGCACAGCGGCCCAGAGCGCCAACGCACAGAAGTATAAGCGGAAAGATACGCCTACGAGCCAGAGGAAGAAGAAGAGTAGATCGACGTTTCTGCAATACGATCTCAAGGACGCCATACAATTCCCCCTCGTCGATGCCATGAGGTACGTTCCACCAAGCTCCCACACCCACCACCCATCTCTCTCCCTTCCACTCAGTCACCCTGCCCTCTCCATCCCCCGTCGGAACAACACCAGCACAACCCACTAACCCACCCGCAGATACCTCCGCGCCGCCGAAGTCGGCCGACCCCCAACCAGCTCAAAATACGAACTGCACGTCCGGCTGCGCACCCTCAAAAACGGGCCCGTGATCCGCAACCGACTACGGCTCCCGCACCCCGTGCGGACCGACATGCGGATCGCCGTAATCTGCGCGCCGGACTCTCCCGCCGCGGCCGCAGCCACCAAAGCCGGCGCGACGCTCGTCGGCGACGACGCCATCTTCACGGCTGTTAAGGACGGCCGCATCGACTTCGACAAGTGCATCTGCCACCAGGACAGCCTGGCCAAACTCAACAAAGCCGGGATCGCGCGGGTGCTCGGACCGCGGGGGTTGATGCCTAGCGCGAAGACGGGCACGGTGGTCAAGGACGTGGCGACCAGCGTCAAGGACCTGGTGGGGGCCTCCGAGTACCGCGAGCGGCTGGGCGTGGTGCGTATGGCGGTCGGCCAGCTGGGATATACCCCCGAGGAACTGCAGAGGAATATCCGCGCGTTTGTGGATAAGGTGAAGACGGATATTGCGGGGTTGAGTGATCGGATTGGAAAGGATATTCATGAGGTTGTGCTTAGTTCGACGAATGGGCCGGGGCTGAGTCTGAGTGGTGAGTTTAGGGGCGCGGGGAGTGTGCCGACTAAGGATTTGAGTACGCTGTGAGGGGGGAAAGGGAGGGTGTTTGTGGGGCGAGGTGGGTGTTTGTAAGATGGGCGAGGTTGTGTGTATGTAACATGTAGATACCCGACCCGCAGACGGATTGTATGATTTATGGGTTTTTGATTGAGTCACGTTCACATTACTGGTCGTTGTTTGTGATTTCGCACTTTCGATACATTGTCGTGAACGTCTATCTGTACTCTACAGGGAGGCCCAAATCGCCCCTAGTCCAGGCACCGTACATAGCCAAAACAGCCCCTGTTATTCCCACTGCCAGTTCCCTAAGCCCACATCTACATCTTCGGCTCCGCGCTCACAAACCCCGACACGACCGCCGTCATAAGCTGATTCGCAATCGCCGTACTCGGCGGCAATCTCAACCCGCCCTCCTTATACCCCGGCCCCGCATCCTCCCCCAACCCACTCGTGCCCACCCTCAATGCCTCCCTGACTTCCTCATAGCTAAACCACCGCGCATCCTCCAACTCCGGATCATTGCCCAGATCGATCTTCTCGCCCTCGCCCGGCACCGCCTGCCCAATCGCGCCGATCATCAGGTTCGCGGGGTACGGCCACGGCTGCGTGCTGTGGATGACGACGCGGCCGAGCTTCACGCCCGCCTCCTCCCACACTTCGCGTCGGACGGCCTCTTCGATGCTCTCGGCCGGCTCGCAGAAGCCGGCCAGCGTGCTGTACCAGAACTCGGGCCAGCGCTTCTGCCGGCCCAAAAGGATGTGCGTCGAGGCGGCGTTGACGACGGCCATGATGACGGTCGGATCCGTGCGCGGGAAGGACAGGTTCGAGACGCCCTTGCGCGTGGCGCAGGGGGCGCGTTCGGCGATGTTGGGGAGGGGGATCTCGGCGGTTGTCGCTTGTGCGGTTGAGGAGAGTTTGGCGAGGTCGGCGGGCGGGCAGGTCCTCTTGAAGCCGCCGTTTATGCTCAGCGTGGGCTGGCCGCATTGCGCGCAGAAGGGGTTGCGCAGGTTCCAGTCGAGGAGTTGGCGCGCTTCGGCGTAGATGGCCGCTAGAGGTTGCGTTAGTGGGAGGGAGGGGGCTTTGGGGCGGGAAAGGGGAGGCTTACCGTCTGAGGCTACCAAGTCCATAGCACGGCCTTGAGCGAAGGTGAGACCTTGGGATTCGAGCTTGGAGATGAGCGTGTTGCATGCGTCGGTTAGTGACTTCTGTGGCGTGACATCGACGGCGAAGTATGGTGCTCCGCTGTGGCCTTTGTAGGTCAATTGACCCCTTACCCGCTCATCGAGGCCCAGGAAGATCATCTGAGGGATGAACTTGGTGGAGTTGTATTGCTCAATGAGCTGGTCTTCTGGCTGGTTGTAGGGATCTTCGCCAATGATGGATTTGACATCGTCGTGCTTGACGTAGGCGAGCTTGGACCTTTCGGATATGAGAGGTTGCAGATTGTTGCACAGGAGGAAGGATGTCGACGGATGTCTGAGTGCGGACGAGAGGAAGGTGTGGTCGTTGCGAAGGAAGCCAACACGGTTGAGCGGGGAGCCTATTGTGAGGTGAGTACATGTATGTTGGTTGTGTATGTATATACTACATGTACGTAGGCTCAAAGGCTATTCATAGCGGTTGCAAGTACGTACCAGAGAAGTAGTTGGCGACCTCCTTGCCGAACTTCCTGGCGAGCATGGAGTCGAGGTCTGCGTGAGCGGGTTCTGGGAGTGCGGGTTGCGGCATGCCGAAAGACGTCAGGACTAGCCGTGGATTGAACCTGAAAGCTGAGGGTTCCGAACGTGGATATATATACAGCTGTGTATACAGTATCTAGGTGGAACAAGTTTCAGATCAGATTGATTGGCAAAGTTTTTGGGTTCCTGATTATCTCGCAGTTCGGATCTTGTTTGCAATTGGTAAGCAGACCGACAACGGCAGATCTGTGGGGGGCGTTCGACGTTCATTGATGTCGCTATCCTCGGCATCGTCATGCTGAATGGGATTCGTCGAGTCAGGTGCGGAAAGTCAATCTGTCGCAGATGACTCGCGCCCAAGTTTACTCCCGCAATGTGTACACTCTCACATGACAGTCCGGGAAGAGTGACCTGCGACAAGTTAGCATCATGAGTGGCTTCTATGTAAGCTCAACTCCACGCCATATCACAACATGACGCCTATAGCTAACGCGCATCCAGCTCCCCGAAGGAACACCCACCACAACCGCTGAAACCTCCCCTCTACACTCCCCCACCTCCCCATCACCTCACCCACGCTTCGACTACGACCCCTCCAACCCATCTCCATTCTACCAAAACTCCTCAGACGACGAAGACACGCTCCCCTACCCCGCACCGCTCCCGCGCTCGGACTTCCTCTCGCCCAATTTCAGCCCGCAGGACTACCTCTCCACCCTCCACAACCGGCACCAAACGCTCGAAGACCTGCGCTCAGACCTGCGCGTGCGCTCGCAGGAGCTGAGTAAAGAGCTGCTGGACCTGGTCAATGGCAACTACGAGGAGTTTCTGAGCCTGGGGAGCACGCTGCGGGGCGGCGATGACAAGGTCGAGGAGGTGCGGGTGGGCGTGTTGGGGTTTCGGAGGGAGGTCGAGGGGGTTAGGGATAGGGTTGCTGAGAGGGAACGGGAGGTTAGGCTGTTGGTGGAGGAGAGGAAGGGGCTGAGGAAGGGGGTTGCGACGGGCCGGAAGTTGTTGGATATTGATGAACGGTTGACGGAGTTGGAGGGCCGGCTTATGGGTGCGCAGACGGGCGAGGAGGATAGTGAGAATGACGAGGAGGGCGAGGATGAGGGATTGGAGGAGTTGACGGATGGGGAAAGGGTGGCACAGGTTGCGGTGCTCAGGTTGAGGAAACACGCTGTGATGTATCTGCGGATCGGCCAGCTGATGGATCAGGTGGGGAGGGACCATCCATTCATCGTTTCACAACAAGCGAGGATGATGAAAGTGAGGAACACCCTGTTACTGGATCTTGCTACTATGCTAAAGCAAGCGAAAACGGCTGGACAAGCCGGAAGTAATCAGATGCTGAAGATCGTGGGCGTTTATAGAGACATGGACGAGAGTAGTGAAGCGGTTAAGGTACTAAAAGGGGGTTGAGCGAAGTCTGCAGCACTTGCTCCAGATTCACTGGTACGTACACGAAACAATGAAAACCTACATGGATGTACGCTATGTCACGAGGATAGCAATCCTCACCCTCGCCCACGCCTTCGAGGTGATTGGCTCCGTGGCGCGCGCACCATATGAAGCCGCGTTAACCATCCGATCCTCCAGCCATGAATCGCTACATATATCTGGCCTCACTGTCCTTGAATGACACTCAATGGATATGACTATGGAGTTGCTCAAAAATCGAAACCAAAGACAATTGTATATCGCCGCTTCACAGATCCACCAACGGGGGCCCATGTCCACCTCACAAACCGCCCCAAGCTCCTCCACCCCCTCGGCATAGGATGACGGGCTGGCATCAGTCGATACGTGGTGGAGCTGATCAGTAATCGGCCAGCTGAGGGGTTGCTATGCATGTCATGGCACATAAAGAGCTGGCTTGCTCATGTGGCAGTCGATCAGATTGGACAACACTACACTCACTATATACACCTAGCTGACACCTAGCCTCCATATGCCCCCATCCGCCCTCCGCAACGTCCTCTCACAAGGTATACCTAAACCCCGCCAACCCCTCAATAACCTTGCCACCGGCCTCCGCGCGCCTATTCGCCCTCCAAAACTTCACATCCAGCGCCGCGCTAATAACCACAATCAGCGCACTGGCGATCATAGTAGCGTACATGCCAGGCTTATACTGCGGCGCGTCCTGGCTCCTGAAGACAGTGCCGCCGATGATGCCGCCGATGCCGCCTGCCCCGACGAGGGAAGCGGAGCAGAAGGCGCGCTTCCACTGGCCGCGGATGTTGTTGGCTTGCCAGGTGAGGACGGCGGGGACGTTGGCGTTGCAGGCGCAGACGGCGAGGAAGACGCCGAAGTAGCGGACGCCGACGTTGGTTACGAAGCCCAGGAGTGCGAGACCTGTTTCAATCTCAGTGTCAGCTTGACGCTTCTCTCTACCTTGCTTACCCGGAGGCCGGGGGCAAGGTGGAAGTCGGCAGGGCGAAGGAGAGGAGAGAGAGGGAGGGGAGGGCGTAACGAACCAAGGAGACAAAGCGCGCCATTGAAGATGATGAACGGCGACCGAATATGCCACTTATCGCCGTACCAGGCGAATGCAAACATGACGACGGCCGCCAGCACGTACGGCGGCGCGATCAGACACTGCGCGGCCGCGACGCTGAACCCCATCCCTTCCTCGAGGATGATGGGCAGGAAGTAGGCGATGGCGTAGGTGCAGGTGGTGCTGAGGCCGAACAGGGCGGCGAAGCCCCAGACCTTGAGGTCCGCGCCGTTGCGCAGGTATTTGGCCCAGTTGAAGGCTTCGGGGATGGCGTCGTGGCGGTCTTTTTCGATGCGTGCGACGACGAAGCGGGATTCTTCGGGGGTTAGGAATTTCAGGAGGAAGGTGTTGGAGGAGAGCTCGCTGTTGGGTTGGGTCAGTGGGATGGGATGGGGCCTGTGGTGGCGGATGAGGATAAGGGGAGACTCACGGGAAATCGACGATTAGAACGTAGGCGGCGAGTCCGAGCAGGCAGGTGATGACGCCTTGCATGATGAAGATCCATCTCCAACCTGAAAGTCCGCCGTCTTGGTATACGGGGGCAGTAGGGTCCTCTTTCGTTGGACCGTGGTGCTGTCCGAGTCCGCTGCCTAAGCCGAGGCCACTCATCTGGGAGAAACCATAGGCCAGGATACCAGAGAAGGCTGATGCCATGGAGCCGATGAGGTAGAAGACGGCATTCCGCTTTTGGAGCTCGTAGCGAGGGTACCAGCAGCTGCTCGACGGGTCAGCTCACAGACGAGGAAAGATGTTTGAAACGCATCAATACATACCTCAACAGATACGCACAACCCGGGAAGAATCCCGCCTCGAAAATACCAAGAACGAGCCGCAACGGGATCATCTGCGTCCACGTCCTAACAAACCCCATCCCAATCATCGTAGCCCCCCACAAAACAGTAATGGTCGGCAGAAACGCCCTCGGCCCGACCTTGCGCATCAACACCGTCGCCGGCGGCTGCAGCAGCACATACGTGATGAAGAAAACAAGCACGATGATCGAGTAGCGGGACCCGATGAGCACGAGGTCGACGCCCATGCCGGCTACGACTGCGATACCGGTGTTGGTGCGGTCCATGAGACTGACGCAGTAGAGGAAGCCGAGGGTGAGGACGAGGCGGGTGTCGATGCGGCGGATGATCTTTCGCTGCTCTTCGGGCGTGAAGGCATCGATGCGGGCGTCGTTGATCAGTTCTTCGTCTTTGGTGTCGAGACGCTCGAGATGGGTTACTGCATCCCCTTTTTCGGCGTCGTAGGCTGCGAGGGTTGGGGAGGGGTGTCTGAGGTCGTGCATGGTTGGTGTTGTTGACAAAGCAAGAGATCGGTCGTGTAGCTCGCCTTTGCGGTGCTTTCGAAGAGTGCTCGCCTTGGATGAGGACTCAACTCTATATACCTCTTCCCTTACTCCTCACAACCACGACAACGAACCGAGGCTTACGGTTCATGCAGCTCCAGCACCAAGACACTGTACCTCAGTCACCCAAGCCACCATCCAAGAACCATATCGTTAGCACTGCTTGGAAAGCTCCTCACAAAGCACCAATCTGCACGCCCACAGTTCTGGGCACGTCCACCTCAGGCGATCCGGTTGCTTCCCGCACCGATCTACCGGACCTTAGCGGACGGCGACGGTATCACACGTGGAGCTAGATGCACACGCCTATCCAAGCCTGCATGATCATAGTTCTTGTGTGGATAAGGTAAAGTTAGATTTGCAGTCTTGTATCTCCGCATCCCCAGGCTTTCCCCGCGCTGGGGTAGCGGAAGCGACACCTGCAAGCCACCTTTCTTGGGACTTGGCGGAAAATCGTTGATACACAGTGATTTGACCAGTAAGCGATGAAAATATATGACTTACACTATCTGTATCGGGAGCTGCCGGGTTAGGCCTGCTTGGCCAGGCCGGTCGATCAGTGGTACATTCGCTCCTGTAACCTGGGATTGTCGCAGTCGAAAAGGGACATGAGAGACGTACTGGCTTGGCCTGCAGCATTGGCAACGAGGAGAAGCAACAACACACCTCGGTGCCTCGGAGCTGGAGTCAGAACAGTGTTCTCTATTGGTGTCGCGCCTGCAGATATCTGTCCGTCATGGAGTGGCAAGGTTAAGTCTGTGTAACATCGTGATCATCCGACGGTCTGGATCAGGAACATTACGCCAAACTTTTGTTGGAAATTCAGCCACAGAGCTAGATCTGAGGCGGGCGGCGCAGATCTGGTTATTGTGCGCGTGCTGGTTCTGGAGCCGGATCTGTGAGACTCGGGCCCGAAGGTGACAAGAGCTTCGGACATATGCCTTTGGGAGCTAGCAGGGAGTCTGGCTTGGTCTACAAGTCCATTTTGGGTGGCTGCAAGTCTATTGCACGTATCTACGGTTAGAAACACCAGCAAATGTTTGGCAAGGCTTCCTCACACCCTTAGAGCACGGATCCCTTATCTCTCCTCTCTCTCTCACACACACAGTATTTTCACGTCAGTGGCATGGTCGCATCTCCTTGAGAGAATCGCTCTGATGGGAGGGCGATACTATTGGTGAACAAAATGCCATTTCAAAGATCAAGGCAGGATCTTACTATCAAACCAGGTTAACATACAAATCCGCCGACTCAACCTCCCTTAACCACAACTTCCACGGCCGCATAGCAGACCACCTCGTCATCTCCTCCGCAGCCCTCGCCTCATCCTCACTCAGGTACCTCACCTGGTCCGCCTTGCCGCCTATGTAGCCCGCCCGCGTCGTCAACGCCGTCGTCTGGATCACCGCATTCTTCTGTGTGTAAATCGCCCGCAAAACACAATCTTCAATCGACGGCGCAACAACAGTGAACCCATGTCCCCGCATCAGCACAACCGCATAATTTAGCTCGCTCTCGCTCTCGCTCTCGCCCCCCTCCTTCGAGTCAGAGAATTCAGCCGCCAAAGCAGCCCCAAGGTGCGTGTTCCGCACCAGCATATCCCTCGTATCCTCCGCCCGATACGCATCCGCGATGTCGAAGACCGGCACCTCCGAGCCCAGAAATCCAGCCATGTGGTAGCATGGCTTCAACGGCACGCCGCTGATGCTGTACGGGACGACGGCTTCGGAATGGCTGTGGATCACGCTCTGCACGGCCGGGAAGCGCTTGTAGCATTCCGAGTGGATGCAGCGCTCCGAGTAGCCCTTTGGGGCGGTGGAATCTACGGGCTCGGCGTTGGAGACGTGGTAGGTGATTAGGTCGATCGGGGAGGAGATGGTGCCCGGTGCGATGTAGCGGGACATTATGAAAAGGGAGGGATCGTGGGGATGTCGGACGGAGAGGTGGCCGTAGGCGTCTAGGACGCCGTGGTAGTGGAGGATGTGGCATCCGGACATGAAGGTCCGATACAGCGTTGATAATTGTATGTCGACGTCTCTTGGTGCCGCCATTGTGATTCTGCGGAGCTTCCACTGTGCTCTGGGTACGGAGTATGTGGTATTCTCGAGCTGTCTGGAGTATGCATCTCGACAGAAACTATCATGTTGTGTGCATATACAGATTCCATCCACCCCACATGTTGATGACGTCTCGGAGAGCTTCCAATCATACCTTATGCAGATGCAGATCAAAGGTATTACAGATGCGGGGTCTTCTAGCTGTGCACATCCGAGACCACCACGGGAGTAGAAAAACGCCCACCCATCCCGTTCAAAATGACCTCGTCTGTTTTGACGTCGAGGTCCTGCGTTCGAGAAATAGGAAAAGACCGTTGGTGCTCGACTGCACCAGTCCTGCCACCACAGACGAAGCCATGGACACAAAGGAGAAGGACACATACGGCGAAGTCGTGCTCGCAGACCGCACATTCTCTCACGACGTCCAATCCCAGCCTCAAGACATCGACGACCACAACCTCAAAGTCGACCAAGACAGCATCCCCCCAACCCCCCAGCTCGCCTCCCACCCCTCCGACCCTCTCAACTGGCCCAAATGGCAGCGCACCTACGTCGTGCTAACAGTCTCCGTCCTCGGCTTCATGAACCAACTCGGCTCCGCCCTCATCAACCCGGCCTTCGTGCAAATGTCGCGCGACCTCTCCATCACAGTGCCCCAGGCCTCGTACTGCACGACCACCTTCATTCTCTTCTCCGGCCTCACCTCCATGTTCGCAGTCCCCTACACCAACGTCTACGGCCGGCGGATCCTGTACCTGGTCTTCGGGCTCGTGGGCATAGCCGCGCAGTTCGGGTCCGGCGCCGCGGCCAGCTACGGCGGCGTGGTCGCTGGCCGCGTCTTCTATGGCATCGGCGGCAGTATACCGCTGGGGATTGGCGCGGCGACGATCTGTGATCTGTTCCCCCAGGGCGAGCGCGGGCTGTATATGGGTGTCTATACGCTGTGTGTGAACAACGGCCCGCACATCGCTCCCATCATCGGCGGCTACATCGCGCTGAATCTGAGCTGGCGCTGGTGTTTTTACGTGCCGGGGATTGCATCGGCGGGGTTGTGGGTAGTGATGTTCTTTACGTTCCGCGAGACGCTCTTTTCGCGCGGCCTGGACGGCGCGGACAAGAAGCGGGAAACGAGGACGCGTGCCGGGGTCAGGAAACTGTGGTTCCAAGGGAAGATCCTGGCCAGGCCGATCCGGCTGAGAGCCTTCGTCACCCCGTACCGCATGTGTCGGTATTGGGCCGTCAGTCTGCCGAGCATGTACTGGATGACAGCGAACACGTACGGCAGCGCGCTCTTCGCCGTCACAGGCAGCCACATCGCGTCCTCGCTCTACTCCTTCAACGTGGCACAGACGGGGCTGCTGATGGGACTCCCGCTGACGATCGGATGCATGGTTGGCGAAGCGACAGCAGGCTGGGTCAGCGATGGCATCCTCAACGCCTACGCTCGCCGCCACGGCGGAGATCGGGGCGGTGATTGATCTGTACAAGTCTGGTAAGTGTGGAAACGCTGGAACATTGAGTGTTAAGTGGATGAGGGAGGCGGAAAGCTGATACGGTTAACAGTCTTCGCGTTCAATGTGGGCTTCTACGCCCTCCCGTTTGGCGAAGGAAAGGGGTATAATGTGGCGTTTCCGGTGCTGGCTATGATCAATGCGATTACTATCCTTCCGCTGGTATGGCTGTGGTTCAATGGTGAGCGGATTAGGGAGCGGCAGGGCTCGCCAAGGATGCACGAAGACTTGTGAAGTTAGAGAACGAGTCTTTGATAAGTTCTTCGAAAACAGGCCTGCAAAAGCCAAGTCTTTGTAGCAAACACTCGACTATAGTATGCAACTTAGTGTAGGTTTTGGTGAGCTGGAACTGGAGTATCGTCTGTAGTTGGTGGAGACAGCGCTGTTGGGTTGGATTGTGAGTATGGGTTTTCTTTTCGCTCATGGCTTTGGTTTGTGTACACTACCTTTGGGTAAGGAGATATATGTGGTGGGGTAAGGGCGGGATGTTTGTCAATGGTGGGAAGTTCTTTGTAGAGGTTGTTGAGTGGTTCTTCGTTTCCGCCCAAGCGTGTGAGGAGGAGGATTATTCACGGCTGGTTCTGGTGGGCTGGGGGTAGGGGTTGTAGAGTGCTTCTGTGGCAGGATTAATCGGAATTGTAGAGTAGATATGGGGAAGTGAAGTTGTTTGGCGTGGTAACGTCAAGCATCTGGTGCACGGTGTTGTGGGAGTCGGCTCTCCGACTGAGTAAATCTGGTTAGGAAGGAGTGGGCCGAGGTAAGTAGGATACTTCATGGGCATGGCGTTGGTATGGCGTATCCCAACACGTTGCAGTGCGCAGACATTGGGCAGGATTGACAGGGGCTTGTAAAGCCTAGTTTGCAATTGTTTCTACATGGCATCTTGTGAAACTGTTGTCAAGGGAACGTGCCCTTGTCTGTGATCCTGTCCCTATGTAGATACAAAAGTGTGCTGATGATGCCTGTCCCATCTCGTTCCAGCCCCTCCGACTAGAACATGCTTCAAAAGAAGCATAGTGTGTGATAAGAATATGCGACCATGGATAGATGGGTAGAGTGGAAACTCCAGCGGAGTACAACATGGGTACCGCAAGTCTTCCAATGCCGTGGACTCTATTCTCCGTCCGAGAAGGGCTCGTGGGTGATATTTCCAGCCTCGTCGGTCGTACGCTTCGCAATCTGGCCCCTCTTATCTCTGTGAAAGTGTCAGCAACGCGCGACTGCACAAGGATTGCAGTCTGCTTACTGTGTAATTTCCTCGTGTTTAGCATAACCTTCGTCGATCATCTCTTGCTTTGTCCACTTCTTCAAGTTCACATCCTCGTCAATCGTGTTTGACACGGTGAGCGTGGCATATGTGACTTCCCTAGTCTGACCGATACGATAAGCCCGGCAGAGTGCTTGCTTCATCTTCGCCTCATTCCACCTACAAGAATGTTAGCGGGTCGCCATCCCTCCCCAAATCTCACAAACTCACCAAGGTTCAAGCGTCAAAACTTTCGAAGCTTGAGCCAGGTTCAGACCCTCTCCGACGCAGTCCAATGAAGCGACCAAAACCCGCTTTCCAGGATGTTTAGTAAATTCGTCGATCGCTTTAGTTTTAGCCTTGGGCGACATCTTGCCAGTAAGCTGGCAAAAGTTCCAATTCATTTCCGTGCAAACGCGGCACATGATCTGTATCATGGCAATCCATTGCGAGAATACGATGAGCTTGATATCGCTATCCTCGGCGAGCCAAGTACTCATGACCTTTCTTGCCGCAGCTACTTTGGCAGACTGCCAGACTTTGCCGCTAGAGTCAATCCAGTCCTTGATGTTGGCTTCGGGCCTGGCATATCTTTGTTTGATCTTCTGCTCAAGCTCGGCAAGTCTGGGGTCTGCTGAGGTCTTGTGTTCGTGGTAGGGATATCGGCTTTCGTATGTCTCCATGCAATCCACGCACCAAGCTCGTTGATGCCCATCCCTAACCGCTTGATGGGCGGCTTTCTCGAGGCAACGGTGACAGTAGACATGAGTACACGGAGTCAGGACCATGGGTTCCACTGGATCGCGTCCACATAATGCACATGGCGGAATTCTTTCGTCCCTGGCTTCGTCCTCGCTCGCAATGACTGCTTTCATGATGATCTTGCGTAAGATTTTGGACAGCGCTTGGTCGTTTCCAACCTGATATCTTTGCTCCCCAGCCGCCCTCTTAATCCACTCCAGATCCTCCTGTTCCAGAAGGATAGTAAGCCAAGGGACGATGGTTGCGGGATGCGATGTCATCTGTCTCAGTACCATAAGTAGTGTCAAGCGAGTACGCTTCTTGCCAGCGGTTGCTATAGTTTCCGTCATGTTGATGTGGGAAAGAAAGCGGCTCTCCACGCAACGGTAGAGCTCCATCTCGAGAGGACTGAAAGTTGTCCTCACCGATCTAACTTCCAGAGGGGGCAAAGGTTGGATTAGTCGGCCGCAGAACTTGTGCTTCTTGGTCCGCAGGATCATGATTTCGGCCAGGTGGGTGAGGAAATTTTCACCTTCGGCGAACTTCTCCCAAGCTTCAGCCTCAGGATCGTTGATGAAGTCATAGAGAGGGTAAAACTCCTGCAAATTGTTGCGGACCGGCGTACCTGTCATGGCCCAGAAATGGTCTGCTTGGAGCCTACGACAGGATTTTGACAGCAGACTATCTGCATTGCTGATACGATGGGCTTCGTCCGGGATGATGCGTTTGAAGTGACATCTGTGGAGGATGCCGCAACATGTTTCGAAATTCTCGTTAATCCATTCCTCTTTGTCTGCCGGCTTTGTGATGTACTTGGGTGGTTTGGGGTAGCTTTCCTTGATCTCATGATATGTGGTGAAAACGATATCGTACTTCTTCTCCAGCTCCTTGATGTAGCTTTTCAGTTGCGAGGGTTTGCGAGCGCTCCAGTGTTTGCTCTTAAAGTTAGCAATGGTTCCAACACCACGGCCGATTTTCTTGACCCTGTCCAACATAAGGCAGTGATTCTCAACCTCACTGTTCCATTGCTCAAGCGTGGTCGCTTTGACGATGATCAGCGTTGATCTGCGGTGCTCTCGTGGTGGTGAGCGTGTGAACGACACCAAAGCGAGAGCCATAACTGACTTTCCCAGACCCATCTCGTCCGCCAGGATGCCGCCACGGGGCGCTTCTGTGCCTTGCTCGCGGCGAAGCATAAAAGCTACGCCTTCGATCTGGTATCCTGGAAGCGTCGACTGCATGCCTTGAATACTCCAATTCATTGACATGCCATGCACGTCCTGTGACTTACCCGCAGGCTTGACACCATGGCGACCGAATGTGCTCTGGGCATCCTTCAGTACGCCCATGTCCTCCCTGGCACTGCGTTTGTACTTGTCTGGGATTTGCGCCAGTAGCTCCTTCATGGCGTCTTGTTTGTTATTGCCAGCGTGGAAGGTTGGCATTTCAGATCTGTCATCCTCATCCTCTGAATCGGTATTGGGCTGGATCATTTGCTGGAAAGCCGCAAAAGAAGGCGCACCTTTCTTGATATTGTCAATCCTGCGGTCAATCCTGCGTCCTTTGGGCTTCGCTTTTCGGGACCGGCTTTGGATCTTGTCTTTCGCCTTGGGGTCATGGATGCGCTGTCTTTTTCTCTTTGGCTCCTCGTCCGGGCTTGACCCATCATCAGCGCTTGCATCTTCCTCGGAGTCGTCTTCGGTCATGTATGATGAACTTCCACTCTCACTGTCGCTGTCTTCAACACTTTCGTCTGTGTGCTCGCTCATCGTCGACTTCGTTTGCCCCAGCTGAGGCTTGAGGCTCGAAGTCATTGTAATAGTCGTAGTTGAAAGTTTGTGGCAACTGGATCCCGGACTTGTGGCCAGGCCCCTGCTCACTGATGAATGGCGACTCTTGCTCTTGAGTCATCCCAACCATTGCCGTCGATGGTTCAGCAAACGCATTAAGTGACTGTGAATAGCCAGTAAACTCGTATTCAGGATTGACAATACCCGAATTCTGGAAGTCCCGTCCGTCCATTCCCACGTGAGGACTGTACGCTGGAGCAGTTGAGATACCAGAATCTTCGTACTCGTACTTGATTTCTGGCTTTACTGTGGCCTCTTGTGAACCAACTGCGGACGTGCCATCTCCCTCAAGCACCGGTGACGGCATGTTATTTGGCCCGCTCAACAGGTCAGACGCCCCATTCTGAGCAAAACCGTCATCGCTAGAAATGGGCGCATAGTCAACAGCAGATGATGGAACACCGTCGGTATGCTGCAAAGCCAGGAGCTGCTCATGACCTGGGACCATATGTGGTGAAGCCAAGGCTGAAGGGAATTCGAGTGAAGACGTATCCATGGGCTCTTCCTCGGGCATAGCTGATGCATCTGGAGTGTATGTGTGGCTTGTAACCTCATGAATGCCGGGATCACTGCTCTTGTGAGCGCGCTCAGGGGCGCTTCGGCCTTGGTCTGAATGGTTCAAAAACATGTCGGTAGTGTGGACGTTGGGATACGCCTCGGCGCCAGCTACAGTATGCGCCTGAGTGTTGTCAATGGGAGGATCGCTGGAAGATGACTGGGTTTCTGCCATGGCGTCGGTAGTGTCCATGTCGGGATGCGTCTCGGCGCCAGCTTCGGTATGCGCCTGAGTGTTGTCCATGGGAGGATCGCAGGGAGATGACTGGCTTTCTGCTATGGCGTCGCAACACCCTTGTGGCTGTGTAGGGTGTCGCCAGGGGATAGTAATCAGAGACTGGACAGTGGTAGAGACCGTCGAGAGTGAAGCTCAGTGGTTTGCAAGGTGGAGGATTGTGAGAGATTGCCAGCAGTATGCTGGCTCCCTCATTCACGCTGTCCGTGAAGTGAACTTTAGTCGCTTGTCCAGGTCAAAGATGTGAAGAGATTTGTGATGGGCGCCAAGTCGATGAGTGTGAAGGTATGCGTGACGGTGATAGAGCGAGTGTGCTGACGATGACGTTGTTATAGATAGTAAGACAAGGTCTTGGAGAGGTATTGGTGTGTGCGTGATGGATGTGGACTTTCAGAGGGAAGGTGCTGTAACAGGAAGTGTATTGCGTCAAAGGAAGACAGGCCCTTGTCAAGGTTGAGGATCGCGCCGTTTCATGGAGGATGGTTTGGTAGCAGTAAGGCTGGAAAGTGATACTAGCAGTGAAGGCGGAAGGAAAGCCAGCCAAAAGCATGTGAAGATCTGAAGGGCAATATGATTATACAAAAACTAAAACAACTTACGCTACGTTGAGCAGTGGTATCATGCGCGGTGAAACAAGGCCTGTTGAACGGCCGCCCACCCATTTCTATCTTTTTCCGCCATTGCAACAACGCCCCCAAAGAAATGATTTCCAACGCCCGGCTCCTGTGGTCCCTCTCCTATGCAAGATCGGTCATCTACGCCTCGTCCTATCATCAGAATCCAGACACGTGGTCAATGCCCCTATTTCCGGTTAAGCAGGCTGAGGAACTCCTCTCTCGTTTTGGTCGTACTCCTCATCCGGCCTAGCATGCAGCTGGTGGTGGTTACGGCGCCGGTTTTCTGCACGCCGCGCATCACCATGCACAGATGGCTGGACTCCATGACGACGGCGACGCCTTGAGGCTGCAATACCTCTGATAGAGCGAGAGCGACTTGCTTGGTGAGTCGCTCCTGAACCTGAAGTCGGCGCGAGAACATCTCGGCGATACGTGCGAGCTTAGACAGGCCGAGAACGCGGCGGTTTGGAATGTAGCCAATGTGCATCTAGCGAGGTTAGCCATGTACTATACTTTCCGATCCGATTGCACGATGAATGCATACCTTTCCTGTGAACGGCACCAAGTGGTGCTCACACAAACTGAAAACCTCAATATCCTTGACGATGACCAGTTCATCATGGTCCTCATGGAAAACCGCTCCGTTAACTATATCCCTCAGATTCTCCTCGTAGCCCTTCGTGAAGAACATAAGCGCCTTGGCGTAACGCTCGGGAGTACCATGAAGGCCCTCCCGATCCGGGTCCTCGCCGATACACTCAAGAATGGTACGGACGGCACCTGAAAGCTTATTCATGCGCTCTACTGCCTGGTCAGGAGTCGCTTCAAGCCTATCCCGCGTGCCGATGCTGGGCCAGCTCAGTCCATCGAAGTCAACGGTCGGCGCCTGGGTGTAGGGACTCTGGGGCCTGCTCAGCGTCACCTCCTTCTCCCTCTCCTTCTCGACCTCTGGCTGATCCCTCGGATCCCTAGCTTCCTCCTCTTCCAGATTGGCAATCTTGTGTATGGCACGCTTGTCCTTCGCAGACAGCTGGTCCTTTGCAGTGATCTGTGATGGTTGCGAGAAGTAGTTGTTGTTCTCCAAATCTATTGGGATCTTCTTGGGACCCATGGAGGACTTTACTGCGGCGTAGATGTTCTCGCGCTCTTTGTTGTCGCGCTCGGCGGTTGCAGATGGGTTAAGAGGCGAGCTAGAAGTGTGTCCGTTGGTGAGGTAGGATGGGAGAGCTTTTGGCCGTGGAGACTGCGGTGGGCCGTCCATTGGTACGAATGTATAACTCTAAGGCTGTAGAGAGGGAAGTGGTGTGATAGCGGTCGTGTTTTGGGTCTACTTTGCACAATGTTAGGATTACTCATGTGTTTGCATGTGAAGATGCGTTGGCCGTACAGTTGGCTAGAAAAGTTCGTACGAGTGTTAAGCCTTGGGTGATCAGAGAAAGTAGTTGGAGAAAGAAGCTTGGATGTGATAGAAAAGATGGTCCATTGTTCGTCCTGCGTGACAAACACTTAACAGGCGGAAGACATGGCAGTGTAAGTTGCAGTAACTTTTTCCTAAACCCCGGGACGCAGGTTGTCCCAATGGTGGAAGTCGCGTCATTCGGGCCGACACTTCTGGCCAGGCAGGGTCCCGCGGCCTAAAGTGAGGGGCGGCGTCGCGTCTTTACATCAACCTCATCCCTTTCTTGCTGTGATTGAACCTCAAGACACACATAACTTGATCCGTCCAGGTCACCAGAACCGCTGCAACTCGGCAGTCCATGTTATCAGATAGTGCGCAGTCTTCTGCGTGCAGTTTTGGTGCCATTTTGTGGCGTTCGGGAGGCGGACCCCCAGCGTTCTTCCGCCGCAGCTACGACCGTAACAGAATATCAACAGCTCCTGTCAACCATCGGGATTCACCCCTTTGAGTCTTCTTGTATATGCTTATGGAAACGCCTGGTTTAGACGGCTATCCAACTGGCTTTACAGTGACTCCTCCACTACGATGGCTTTCCACCGGTACGGCCGCGGCGGGATTAACGATCGTGGATCTGATGTTGTCGGAGCCACGACTGGCGTACTCTATCTTCATCACCTGAGTTCAAGTGTAACTGGATGTCGTAATACTCGACGCTTAACATTGCAGGAAATGGGAAAGAGGGCAGATTGCAGCATAGTTGTACTAACTGATTGAGCTGGTATGCGGAGCAAAGCACCATCTGGACGTCCACCTTGTTTGTGGGCTCCGCGTCCATGCCATAACGTATCCATGAAGCGGCACTCAAAGAATGTGTGTGTGTGGAGGGAGATTGTCGACTAGCACCGGCCTTTGCTGGTGGAGGCACATCACGGGCTTCGCATTACCAAAAGGTCCGAAGCCAACCGTCACGCATCGTGAAAAGAGGGAATCGCCCATCACTCAGCCTTTCTGGACCATGGCCACTCAGAATCAACTTGTCATGCATTGATTGCAGTACAACGCCCGATACTTAGTCTCGTCCTAAGCTTCGGCGCAGCCTGTTGAGAAGCGATCCTCTATAGAGGTGAAGGAAGTCTGAAGCCTTGCTCAGACCTGGATCTCGAGTGTCCGTTGGGATATGGTAGCACTCATTCAGAAACGGGGCGATCGTAACTCGTGATCAGTGACGTTGTAGATAGCTGATACAGGCGGTTCCGTGTACTACCGCTGCATGTTGGTATTCACCGACGTCCAATACTGACACGCAGCTCACTGTTCGTGAGCAGTCACGAGGTATACTGATTTCCCTAGGTTTTGATGTCGCCGCACATTTGGACTACACCAATACACTGATATTACACTGATTTTACAAGACCAGGCGTTTCAGGGCTGACTAAGCTGGCGTCAAGGACGCACGGGCTCGCCGAGGGGAAACTTTGGGGTCAGGTCGGCGACACCTACGCGAAGCCGCAGACAAGACCGGCCAACGAGCGCGGCCGACTCGAGTCCACGACTGCTACACCATCGCTCATACCATACTACCATACTCACTGTGCAGATCGATCTCCCCAATCGCCAGGTAAGGAGCGGTATTGCGCTTTGTTTTCCTGCCTCTGCCTGCATGCTCTGCCTGCCCGCGCGTTTCTTCTAGCGTTGCTTGTCCTATGCCGAGCGTATATGGTGTCGTGTGTCTGAGAGGTGCGCATGGCTGAATCACCGCGAGGCCGCGATGCGGATGGTCGGAGGAGGGAAGAATATGACAGGAATGGAGAACGCGACCGGGTGAGGGTGCATCGTAATACTTCGAGAGACCGAGTGAGGTCGCCAGCTGCATCCACCCGTCATGGGCTCGAGAGAGAGCCAAGACCTGAGACTTCCACTTTTCCATCTTCCTCTCATAAGCACGGGCGTGCTAGCTCTGTATCGCAAGATAGACCTCGTGCTCGTGAACGGAGTCGTCGCAGGTCGCCGTCGCGTTCGTCGCGGCGAGACGTCAGGGAGGACGAGTCGTACTACCGGCCATCACGACGGAGAGAGCCGAGCGGAGACCGGACCTCGCAAACTTCACGCCGCAGGCACGCATCCCCTCCACACCACACCACACACCGACGCAGCATCACACCATCGTCGGATCGCTACGCTCATAGATACGCAAAACGAAAACGGGATTCCAGTCGGGAAAGAACGGATTACCGCGAAACTGCCCGCAGACAGCCTGAGCGTACATACTCCCCAAGGCCACCTCGCGACGACAGAACAGACAGACGCATCTCCCCTGACCCCTACATTTCTCATAATCGACGCCGTTCACGATCTAACGATTCACGCTACCGCCCTGAGTTCTCACGTCGCACGCGCAGACCCTCACCGGAGGATAGAGCAAGAGCTAGGGAAGGTCACCAGGGCAGATACTACTCGCCTGAGAGGCGTGAAAGAAGACGTCATACACCATCGCCAAGAGGAGGCAGGAGCTACAAAGGCGAAAGAGATCTCCTAGATCGGCCCAGCCGAAGAGAGGAGGACTACCAACGAGGTCGTGACGCAAAAGCTGGGAGACGATCACCTGCTATACAGCGGAAGAGCTCAGCTTCTCCACCAGACGACTTAATTTCAGCATTAGCAGGAAGCAACCGCCGAGAAGGGTCCAGGATCCCTGAAGGTCCTGCTGCTGACCGCAGACGTCGCTCTCCCCGTCCACGTTCTCCGCCGCCGACATCCCAGTCTCGTCGCCATTCAAGGGAAGATCCTCGCTATAGAGACTCAAGATACGACAGTAGTCGCGACGACCGTCGTGGGCGATCGCCACAGCGTGGTAGAGACCGTGGAGATAGACGACCGGACCCCACCTCGTCCGAAATGTATGGCAGAGGAGGCCCTCCCCGAGGCCCACAACGTCCTTACGTAGATCCGCGATACTCTCAGTCCCCGCAACACTATTACTCCGGCCATGCTACGCCGCATGGTCAGTCGCCATACCATAGAGGCGGCTATCAGCCACAACAGCAGATGTACGCTAGTCATCACGGGTAAGCTGCACCTATTCCGTCGCTCTGCCACACATACGCTAATGCAACCACAGCTCTCCGATGCATGGCTACTCACCTCCACAACAATCGCCATATCACCAAGGGTACCCTCAATCCGCTAGTCCATATTATCAAGGCCAAGCTCCACCACATTATCCACAACAACCTTACCCTCCTCAGCCATCATACAGGGGACCTCCGTCAGCTCCAAGGGGTGGCTCGCATGGTCCTGGGCCTCGGGCTCCAGCCCCTCCGCCTGGAGCTCAGCGAAGTCGCGGTGGTCACTTCGCAAACCTATCGTGGACTCCTTCTGCTGGTAGCCGAGGTGGCAAACCTACGAACAATAGCAGGCGAGAAGGCTCCTTCACCAAGTCCGAGAATTCGCCAGCTCATCAAGGGCATTCGGTAGATGATGACGATAACCCATTCCGACCACCAAAGAATCTACGCGCTGATGATGATGACAATCCTTTCCGTCCTCCTAAGGAGTTGCGTGCAGAAGACGAAGGCTCTAAAGGTAGTAGAATCTCAACGCCAGACAACAAGAAGATGCCGCCACCTTCAAACAGGTCAGATGAAAGGAAGCCTGTCAGCTTCTCAATCAAAGGCATGGCCGAAAGAGAGAGCAAGCCTCCTCCACCTCCACCCGTCAGGAAGGAGATAGTCATTCGCAAGCGGATCAAAGCTCGTCCTGTGATGTCAGAAGAGCACAGCAAGTCAGACTCTGTGTACTACCGCAGGACTGGCAATGAATCCGTTGTTGGCTCGGGAACATATGGCAAGGTGTACAAGGCGGTGCATGTGTACACAAGTAGTAAAGTTGCCCTCAAGAAGATCCGTATGGAGGGCGAACGCGACGGGGTATGTTTCTCGACTACCTTCAAATCATTGACTTGTACTGATGAGTGTTTAGTTCCCAGTCACAGCGATCCGTGAGATCAAGTTGCTACAGTCACTCAACCACGCTAATGTTGTCGCTCTCCAAGAAGTCATGGTCGAGAAAAATGACTGCTTCATGGTTTTTGAATACCTGTCCCACGACCTTACTGGTCTTCTGAACCATCCTACCTTTACACTTACCCACGCACACAAAAAACACCTCGCCAAACAACTCTTCGAAGGTCTCGATTACCTACATAAGAAAGGCGTCCTACACCGCGATATCAAAGCAGCCAACATCCTCGTCTCTTCCAGCGGTCTTCTCAAACTCGCCGACTTCGGTCTTGCCCGCTTCTTCGCCAAACACAGCCCTACGACGCGTAAACCAGACTACACCAACCGCGTCATTACGATCTGGTACCGTCCACCTGAGCTCCTGCTCGGTGAAACTCAGTACGGGCCGGCAGTCGATATCTGGTCCGCTGCCTGCGTCCTTGTTGAGATCTTCACCAGACACGCCATCTTCCCCGGCGACGGTGGCGAAATCAACCAGCTCGACCGCATCTACCAAGTCCTTGGCACTCCGACCCGCGCGGACTGGCCATCCATCGTGGAGACGCCGTGGTTTGAGCTCCTGCGGCCTACGCAGAAACTCCCTTCGACTTTTGCCGAGAAGTACAAGCAACGCGAAGGGGTCAGCGAGCAGGGTTTCGCGCTCCTTGCTGACATGTTCGCGTATGACCCTTCTAAGAGACCGAATGCCGCTGAAGTTCTTGAGCACCCTTACTTCGTGTCCGAAGAGCCCGTGCCGGTGCAAGCTACGGAATTGGAGAAGGTGGAGGGAGATTGGCATGAGTTTGAGAGCAAGGCGTTGAGGAAGGAGAAGGAGAGGGTGGATAGGGAGAATAGGCATCGGGAAAGGGAAAGGGAGAAGAGGAGGGGCGAGGATGCGGAGAAGGAGGGTGGGGCTAAGAGGCCCAGAGTGGAAGGCGGAAAGGCGTGAAGGAAGTTGAAGGCGGACTTTTCGAGAAGCTGCTTGGACGATGGAGGATCGTCCTCGTCATAGCCTGCTCCCTGGTTCGTGGGCGGCTTTCTGCATCATAGCTTTGTAAGGATGGGGGCCTTGGGGTTGCAGATATAGCGCGATACCCAGCATCAATTAACATGTACACTTATCACGAAAACAACTGTCAATATCCCCACCTGAGGCTTTCAATGTGATGTTTGACCTTGTACAAGGTCCGTCTATCTTATGCCTCGCTGTTCTCCCCCACCATTCCACCACGCCCTACGCAGGACTCCCCCTATTCGCCTCCCCGCCCGTCTCCGTCCTCAACTCCTCCTTCTTGACCGCACTCGCCCCCTTCAAAAGCGGCATATCGAAAACCGCACTCCTACCCCCTTGCATCCCCTTCCAAAACCCCCAACCCCCGGACCCCTGCATCCCCTCCCCGGCTCCCCATACCAGCGCCCCCACCCACGGCTGGATGTTGTAGTGCAGAGAAAGCGTGCAGTTCTCGAGCCCTGCGATCTTGGACGAGGGCGTCGTGATCTGGTATTTGGGCTTCTGATTGCTCAGTTTCAGGATACCTGGTTTTCCTCCCGGGGGGTATGCCTGCGGGCCTGTGTCTGCGTTGGAGCTACCGCGCCGCGATTTCGACGAGCCCGTGCCAGGGTGGATGTAGGTGTTTGGGTGGAAGGGAAGCGAGGGCGATGGGATGATCGCGTCCCAGATTATGGCTTCGGAGTAGGGGGTGGTGGACCCAGACCGGCTGGATGTGGGTGGGAAGGTCGCTTTCACGTAGACGAAGAGGGATTTCGTGTTCCAGTTTATTAGGGTGGAGAGGTCTGGGGGTGTTAGTTGGTCGAGGGACGAGGGACGAAGGGGTGAATGGAGAAGGAGGGGAGGGAGGGGTGGAAGTACCGGCGTCGAGATCGAACTTGATGTGTGCGTATTCCTCCTTCTTAGTGCTGTAGTAGTGCGGGCGGCCTTTCACGCTATACATCAACCAGTCAGCAGTTATTCCCTTCGCTACCGCATCTACACTGCCGCTTGGGTAAGGACGTACACTTGCACATTCCGCATCTCGAGCTTCGCGCTCGGACTCTGCGGGCTCACGAGGCTGGAGAGCGCGATCAGCGCGCCGACGGAGAAGGCGACGGTGGTGAAGAAGCCGAAGACATTCTGCAGCCGGACTAGTGAGGAGTGCATTGCTGCGGTTGCGGTCCCGGGGCTCTGTCGTAGGTAAGACAAGCTGGCTGGGAGCTGTAACTTATGCGATTACGACGGCGGAGAGGTGGCTTCTAACAGTGCGGGTAGGGCTGCTGGCGTCAGGGACGGGCTGGGTCTGGGGAAGAGGGCCTGTGCGTTGGGGGTTTCATGTGAACAGGCACAACAGAACATGGATATAACTCTTCCAATGCATTTGATTGGTGCTGTATATCAGCCGGAGAATGACGAGCTGTGTACTGAGCGCAACACATTCCACTATCCACTGAAACTTCCTTTGAACGCCTCGCCATGCAAATGTAATTTTCAACCTCACTTTCCTCCTTTTCTTTGCTTCCATCTTCGTCTAGTCCGTAATCTGCTCCATCATAGCTTGAGAGAGAGTCAGCGTATCTATGGCGCAATATCGAGTTCGCGGTTGAGGATACCAGGAGGCAGCTTTTCCACAAGCTGTCGGGCTGCCCGCCAGCACTGGATGAGATTGTCTTCGGCCGCAGAGCAGATCATCCACGGGTCGTTCTTGTTCCAGCTGAAATCAGAGATGCGGTTTGTGTGGCCACCGTGCATGAACAGCCTGTCGTTAATGGTCAGCGATCTGTTATACAGACGAGGGGAGGGGTCGAAGTATGCATACATTTCTGGCGGTCCATCCTCCGCATCCTCAGGCGTCTGCTCCTGTCCAGCACGGCTAATGTCCCAGAAGATGATCCTCCTGTCGTCACTGCTACTTGCCAAAATGCCCGCATCATGTGGATGCCACTCAATCTTCGTGATGTTATCTTGGTGGCCCTCCAGTGAATGGATTTTGCCGTGTTGTGGGTAACGCATATCGAAGATGCCGATGGTGTGATCCGCAGAGCCTGTCGCAAGGAGAGTGTCGTATTGTGGGTGGAAAGAGAGCGCATTGACTGCATCTTTGTTGTCGCGAATTGTGATCACTGGCTCAGAACTGGAAGGTTTGCGGAGATCGATGAGGGCAAAGGAAAGATCGTCGGAGACGGTACCAATAAGGTTGTGGCCGTGATGTGGGTGGAATTGCACGTCATTGACCGTAGCGGTGTGGTGCGTGAACGTTCGCGATGAGGAGAGGTTCTTGTTGCTCTTCTGGTAATCTTTGATGTCCCTGGCGCACAATGAGTGATGACCTTAAAAGATCCTGCATGTAGACACTTACCACACGCGCACAGTGCAGTCTTCGCTTCCGGTCACAAGCTGGCCCTCTGTGTGTGGGTTCCAGTCCAAGCCGAAACCTTCCTTGTCATGTCCTTGAAGTACAATTTGTGCTTGCACCTCATCGTTCTTGGGAAAAGAGGAGTGCTTTGTCCGGTCAAAAACCAACGCATTACCGTCGACACACATAGTAGCGATCATGTTTGGGTTCTGAGGCATGTAGCGAGCCTTGTTGACCTCACCAGGGTGGTTGATCTTCTGCACGATTTCGAACTTGATAGGCTCCTTCGTAGCGCCGTAGCCGCCAATCTCTTCCCTCTCAGCATCGTAGTCGGCTGGGTTAGCCTTGGGCTTGTTTGGGAGGTTGATGTGCGCTATTTGAAGGTAGTTCTGAGCGGTTTCGGAAGTGTGTGTACCGAGAAGGAGACGGTGGGTTGAGAAGTTTTTGCCCGGGATACTGTTGAGATTAGTATGAGCGAGAGACTTGTGGTATAGCTGACATACGCCTGGACGTCTGGCATCCATTGTGTGGTGAGAGTTGGCCACTCAAGGGCGCGGCTAAAATAGTACGTTAGAAGTTGGGCGACCATTTTGCATTCCCAAATTAAATACCTGTACATGATATCATAAAGGAATACGGCATTCTTCTTCCATATTTTGTACTCCTCGTTGATAAGCTTGTTCTCGACGGTCGAGTCCTCGATGGTGGTTTGGTCCTGCATCTCTACAGGGAACGGGTTAGCAGGCGTTTACGAAAGATGCCAACTATTGTCAATCATGTAGAATTTCCGGAAGACTCTGTTGTGTAGGTTTATTGTCTGGATCGTTGTTTCGTCCGATGTGCAACCGGTGGCCTGACCCGAAGCTGGGTTGACACCTGATTCCCGGAAATAATATCCATTGATGGTAGTGGCACTCCTGAGTGGCAAAGATGATCTCGCTATTGAGCCAGTTGAGGAGCAGAGAATGTTCGGAGTTTGCTCATATCCAATCAATATCCCGAGCCACAAACGCAGTAACCCTCCTTGAGCTGTCGCTGCCGCAGGATCACATGCCGCCTCCCGGATGGTCACATTGCGGCGGATCAGCCTCCTTGAACTGTTTGGCCTACCAAAGAGGGATGGCGACTCTGATTTGATTGCCACGGAAGCAGATCCTTCAGAATACTCATACTCAATGACGGGCCTCCTTCTTCTGCTGTGCGCTGGTGGATCGAACAACGGACAATCGTGGCCCGGTACCGGTTTAAGATTTTCCAGTTCGCGATCCATTTCGTATTTGAGGTTTCGATTTTGCGTCATTTGCAGATGTGGTCATGCACGCATATAATGCCCGGATAATGAAATGGTGATATGTACATACCATGGTCTTCCATGATGACAAGCGGAGAAGACGTTCGATATACGTCGAATTGTTCCTTCCTAGTATCTTTAAATGCCTGGAGATTACTGTATATATGGGAGGCAGTAGCGAGTGCGGTTGGAGAGGTGATATGGGAGACGGTATTGGTTGGCGCAAAGATGGCAAGTTCGTTCAGAGCACGCGTTCCACTTAACGCGTCGCCGGAGATTGCCGCACAATCTGGGGTAAGGTTCAGTGTTGGCGGCGATGATTCAAGGATCACAATTGCAGGCCCGTGCACCTCCACGACCGCTGGCCTCGTTGACTACATGGCCCGCCGCCCTCTGCCTCTTCCTTTCTTCGAGGACTCCGTGTCGAATATCCCGTCGCCACCTGCTTTACCTCTCTCTATACCTTCAGAGGCGCTTTATAGCCCTCAAATTCATAAACCACCTTTACACTCACTTCTGGACACCGCATCAACCTTGGAAAATAGGCCATCATGGGTGAGTCGGATTGAGTCGCGCTTGTTTGGGCCACACTGACAGTAGCCACAGGTGTTCCAAAGTTCTTCAGATGGATGAGCGAGCGCTATCCAGCGATCTCTCAGTTAATCGCGGAGAACCGCATCCCGGAGTTCGACTGTCTTTACGTATGCGCCACCTGTCTGAGGCCGCTTTTGTGGCGTTGGCTGACTGTTTGTATAGCTTGACATGAACGGCATTATCCACAACTGCACGCACAATGACTCCGACTCTGTAACAAAGCGCATGACTGAAGAACAGATGTTCATCGCAATCTTCAACTACATTGAGCATCTCTTTGGCAAGATTAAGCCCAAGCAGCTGTTCTTCATGGCCATCGATGGCGTCGCCCCTCGCGCCAAGATGAACCAGCAGCGTGCTCGTCGTTTCAGGACTGCTAAGGATGCGGAAGATGCAAGGAACAAGGCCATCGCGGCCGGCACAGAGATGCCAAAAGAGGATGCCTTCGACAGCAACTGTATTACACCCGGTACTGAGTTCATGGCACGTCTGTCGCAACAGCTCAGGTACTTTGTCAATAAGAAGGTGTCGGAAGACATCGACTGGCAGGGTGTTGAGGTTGTTCTGTCCGGCCATGAGGTCCCCGGTGAGGGAGAGCATAAGATCATGGAATACATTCGCAAGGCGAAGTCGCAGCCGGGATACGATCCAAACATGCGACACTGTCTCTACGGCTTGGATGCCGATCTGATCATGTTGGGTCTTCTCAGTCACGACCCGCACTTCTGTCTTCTCAGAGAAGAGGTTACGTTTGGACGACAGAACGCGAAGAAGTCAAAGGAGTTAGAGCATCAAAATTTCTATCTCATGCATCTATGCATCGTTCGGGAGTATCTGGAACTGGAATTTCAGGAGCTCAAGCAGCCTGGTGCTCTTGGCTTTCCCTTCGATATGGAGCGGGTTATTGACGATTTCATTCTCATGGCATTCTTTGTTGGAAACGATTTCTTACCAAATCTGCCGCATCTTCACATCAACGAAGGTGCATTGGCTTTGATGTTCAACATCTACAAGACTGTCCTACCAAAGGCGAAGGGATACATTAACGACGGTGGTGTTATCAATCTGGAACGCTTGGAGCTACTTCTGGATGAGCTTTCCCATGTAGAGTACCGCTTCTTCGAGGCTGAGAACGCCGACGCAAGCTGGTTCAAGGGAAAGCAGATGGAGAAAGAGGACGTGATGGAGAGGACCAAGAAGAGAGGACAGGTCGTCATGACCACAGCTCAGAAGGACATCTACAACACCGTTAAGACATATGTTAACAACAGGCCTGCCGACTCAGCGCAGCAACCTTTGGATCTACCTGCGGGTCTGCCAGCCGGTGATCGCAAGTTCGTCGAAGAGCTGGCTGACACCCTGCACCTCCAGTGGAGGAGTGTTGCTGATGAGTCGGGCGACCGTCACCTACAGCTCTCTTTCTTCCCCAGAGCTGAGCATGATGATGAGGACGATGACGAAGATGAGGAGGCACACAATGCTCTGCTGCGCGTATTCAAGCGCTACGACAAGGCAGAGGTTGTTGACGTAACTCCTGAGGAGGCGCAGGCCAAGAAGGAGGAGAAGTATCAGCAGAAGTTTACGCAGTGGAAGGATGAGCATTACACATCCAAGTTTGATTGGGGTATTGACAACGAAGAGGAGCTTACCAAGCTCACTGAAAACTACGTGCAGGGTCTGCAGTGGGTGCTCTTCTACTACTACCGTGGTGTAGTTTCCTGGCCTTGGTACTACGCTTACCACTACGCGCCAATGATCTCGGACGTCAAGAAGGGTCTGAAGGCAAACATGAACTTCAAACTTGGCCAGCCATTCTTGCCATACCAGCAGCTCATGGGTGTGCTTCCAGACAGGAGTAAGAAGATTGTTCCTGTCACATACCATGATCTGATGACGAATCCGGATTCGCCAATCATCGACTTTTACCCTCGCGATTTCGACCTAGATATGAATGGAAAGAAGATGGAATGGGAAGCTGTCGTCAAGATCCCCTTCATCGATGAGAAGCGTCTCCTTTCAGCAATGGCCACCAAGGAGGCAGGCCTGACAGAAGCTGAACGCTCTCGTAATGGGTTTGGAGTCAGTCTGAGCTTCACCTACGCTCCGGAGCTGGACTTTGTCTATCCATCATCACTTCCCGGTATCTTCCCAGACCTGCCACACTGCAAGTGCGTGGAGAACATTTTCGAGCTTCCTACAATGGATGGCTTGGATGTCTATGTTGGACTAGTCGAAGGTGTCAAGCTCGGTGAGGCTGCTTTGGCAGGCTTCCCAAGTTTGCGTACTCTGCCTACCACGGGAACCCTTGGCTTCCACGGAGTCAGGGTGTTCCAACAAGAGAGCAGAAACGAGAGTATGGTTATCACTGTTATGAACTCGGACGCCACTTGCAAGATTGAGCACGCCAAGCTGAAGCTAGGCAAGGCTGTTCATGTCGGCTATCCATTCCTGCAGGAGGCCAAGGTCACTTGCGTCTCAGATGAGCTGTTCGACTACGTGCTGGAAGATCCCAATGGCGAGCCTACTCCAGCTAACATCAGGGCTATCGAGCATACACCGCAGCAGATCTCTGACTGGAAGAAGAAGGCCCAGAGGCTGGAGACCGACTACAGCAAGCGACTAGGCATGATCAGCGGCGACGTAGAGTCTCTCATTCACGTTGACATGCTCACCAGTCTTAAGAAGACTGACGACGGAGCAACGGTGAAATTTTACGAACAAATACCGGGCACTAACCCAGACTACATTACGCAAATGATCGTCGACGAGGTTATCTCGGAAGATCAGCGCTTCATCGAGAAAGCCGCTGTACCACTTGAGGAAGAGTTCCCGGAGAACTCGCCCGCCTTCTTTCTGGGATCCAACTTCTACGGTCGTCCGTCTATGGTTCTGGGTCACGGTCCAGACCAGAAGACTGGAGAGACCAAAGCCGAAATCTGGGTGTCAATTGTGAAGGGCAAGGAACCAGAGTTCGGCCGCCAAATCGCAGCCCAAGCGGAAAGGGTTACACCGTACTTCCCTGCCTATGCTGTCGCCAGACAATTGAACCTGCACCCACTTGTCTTGTCTAAGCTGACGGCATCCTTCCGTGTCACATCTTCTGGTCTGCAGCTCAACCTTGGCCTTAATCTCAAGTTCGAAGCCAAGAAGATGAAGGTTCTGGGATACAGTCGCAAGTCTGAGCGCGGTTGGGAATACAGTCAGAAGGCCGTCGAGCTGATTGCGCAATACATGACAAAGTTCCCAGAGTTCATCGCCGGCATGATCCGCAACCCGCAGGGCGACCTTTTCAACGACACCGACTTCTACCCGCCGGAGGTCGCGAAAGAGAAGATGAAGGAGATTGGTCAATGGTTGAAGAGCGTCGAGACCAAGTCATTTGAGCGTGTTCCTCTTGAGGCTGAACAGATGGACTCCGACACAGTCATGGCCATCGAGCAAGCCGCGGACGCCAACTCGGCTCAGTTCACCGAAGTCGAAGGCAAGAGGATGAAGGGCGTGCCGCGAAAGGCGCTGCTCAAGCCCAGCGATGCCGAACAGCGCATCGGTGGTCAACGCTTCACACTGGGTGACCGCGTCGTGTACGTCCAGGACTCCGGTCGCGTACCCATCGCTTCTCGCGGCACCGTCGTCGGTATCACCCGCACAGCACGCACGACTCTCCTCGACGTCGTCTTTGACTCCACCTTTATGTCCGGCACCAGTCTCGGCGAGCGCTGCAGCCCATTCCGCGGCTCTACCGTTCCCTCCACCAGCGTTCTCAACTTGACCGATAAACAGTGCATCGCGTCCACCGGCAACGAGAAGCCTACAGCATCACCCGTTACCCCTCTTGTAGCGGGCGGCTATGGCGCCCCAATGGGTATCACTGGACAGGGTCAGCTCCGCGAGGCTCCGGCGCCACCTATGCTACAGAGTGGCTACAGGAACGCTGCGACCGGCCATCAAGCCAATGGGTATGCCGGCCGTGGCGGGCGCGGTCGTGGCGGTTTCGCAAACGGCGCGGGACCGCACCACCAGACCCTCCCAATCCACGGCGGTCCTCCTCGCGGCGCCCCCAACGGTTTCGGCGGCCATGGTGGCCGTGGCATGAACGGTCACGCGCCAAATGGTGTCCCGAACCGTGGTCGCGGTGGTGCTACTGCTGGTGCAGGCAACAAGGCTGGTTACACTGTTATTGATAATAGTGATCCGACGGAGGGTGTAGTGAAGAACAACCCGGGGTTTAGGCCGCAGAGCTACACTAATGTGCCGCCGCCGGCTGGGTTGAATGATAAGGGTGGCAGAGGTGGGCGTGGTAGGGGCTTTGTCCCTAGAGGTCCGAGGGGTGGTGTTCCCGGTGGTAGGGGGAGGGGGAGGGGAGCGGGTGGGGCCGCTAATGGTGCGCCGCAGTAGAGATATGAAAGCCCTGGTGGGCTATCTGGCCAGGGTGCCGTTGAGAAGTGGTGATGAGGTTTGATTAGAGATGATACTGATATTGGCCCATACATCATGAGTTCCCTGTACGAAATTCAAGCGTCATGCTTATTGATTGGTTCCATCAGCTATGCCCGTGTCTCTATTTCCCCATACTTGTTGTGTCTTGAGGATAGTCAATGTCTTGGTATTGATCGGCATCCTGTATTGTGTTGACAGACCAGAACAGGTGGGATATAATTTCTCCAAACCTCCACGTGTTTGCATACTTGTGCAAAACGTACATCAGTACGGGAGGTGTCGATTGAAACCTCTTCCTTCTCTACGCTAGGTTACCGTGACGCTACATATACACCCATATTTAGTTGGGTTCAAGTACCTACCCAGGTAGACACGGGCTCATTTAGTTATACGGCGTTACCCGGCGTCGACTCAGATGGGGCATAAGCGTTCAAGGTGCACTACTTGCTACAACAATGTTATAGATTATCTCCGTCCGGTTGACAGTGCAAAGATCCAGCGACTACCATAGCGCTTGCGATATCGTTTCCGAATGTGATATCCGGATGGGTGAAAGAGGAACCTGGTGACATGATTTATTGTGCTCAGGAGGTTCGTCGTATGTCTTCACACACATGTCACAACTTTCTGATGTGATTATCGAAGAAATCAAGTTCTCTTGATTGTTCCCTTGGGCGGTCCTGGGTGGATGCCCCGTTCAGGCAGACAAGCGGGTACCTGACCGGCTGAACATATCGAAGACTATGTCATTACAATCCTCGAATAGAACGTTTGAAAAACCCTGTGTGCGTTACTGGGAGATCATTTCTTGCACTGTTGTTGCTGGTGGGCTGTTTGAATTTGAAGCGGGCGTTCTTGGTCCCGCGACTGCCGCAGGCTCTATGGCATGTATCCGTCAGGCGAGAGGCTCGGACAGTTACTGTTACTCACATTAAGAGGACGGTGCTTTATCTAGGGATACGCTACTGTAGGAACCTTGGTGGCAGGCAGGTATAGTTGAGATCTGTGATATATGTGTGATTCCGAAAGCCTTATTATCACGTACGACCACAGGCGACTGAAAACAAGGCATCCCGTGATTATCACCATAGTTTCGATGACATTTCGCATTTGACAGAGGTGTCTAGGAAGATGGGCGGCCACACTGTGCGTCTTCTATATCGCCAGATTCCAGCTAGCTAGAACCAGGCGCGGAGGCATGCAACCACGCAAGTAATAACTATTTATAAATACATAACGAGCGAAGTCAAAGACAACAGGTCTGAAGGGAATGTGTAAATGCAGAATCCCAAATAATAAAAGCTGGAATTGAAGCGCTTGACGACGTATCTGCTGCTGGTTTGCCCACACGGTTATGCTACGAGGTACTATTTCTAGCCGCTTTCCCGAAATAGGATTAGCAATGGTGTCGCCGAGGGAAGAATCTAGAATCTGGCGTGCGGCGTACCTAGGACAGAACTCGGAATTGAAGCAGCCTAAGCGGCGTTACTATTGGAGCAGAGATACGGCGTTGGCATGCATAGTACATCTTGCATGTGACAATATAGAGCATCCGAGTATCCGCAGCATGACTTCCACCATCTGCTGCACAAGAGTGGCCTACAGTAACACGGCAAAGTCTTGTTCAATCCGAGGTCTTAGCGTCGATCGGCTTCATAAACCACCACATCGAAACCATACGGCGCGCTTAAAGGAAGAGAGGACAGTCGGGAAAGCCGCCTATGCCGCAAGAATAAGGAATGGCACGAGGCACAAAGTCAGAGCGGTGTAAAAGAGTGTCTAGCAGGAGCGGCAACGGAAGTCTCGACTACGGGCTTCCGGTACGACGACAGGATCGTAGCCCTGGCTCCGCATACGTCGACAAAGCAATAAACTGCGATCAAATCAGTCTATCTCATACTTATCCGGTCAGATGTTCCACAGCCATGTCACTACCAGACTGCTTAGGATGCTCGCCACTAGAGTTTGCTACTCATCTCTTGGTATGGAGAACAAGTGACCATTCAGATTTGCTAGCATATCATTCTTGTGGTCTACATCTTGCTGCGATGGCACGGAAGCCAACATATCCAATCAGAGTTCCCGCCCGCGCCCGCTACTGATTACGGTACCCATCAACAGCAACCAAGTGGCCTGCCCTGAAGACCAGACGACAGAGAGTGTTGATCCGTGACGTGCCCTCAGAGCATATGTAGAGCTGTTGAGGACACCTCTGATTTCCTCCGCGCTCATATGTCTGCGCGTTCCATTGTGAACCCAGATCTTCCACGAAGGTTGGCTGATATGATAGTCTGCATCGATGGAGGTCAGCAAGTACAGACGTATGGACCGGGCACAACGACGGACACATGTGGCGGCCGCCGGGAGCGTGGTTGCCTTGATGTGGCATCGTCGTTGGTGGTATTATGACTCGCAAGTTGTGAGTGGCGGGTCGTGAGTGTGTGAGTTGAGTCGATCTGTGCGAATTATGTCTGCAGATTCAGGAGTGCAAAGGGCGAAGGTACTGGAGATGAGGATGAGCTGTATCCTGCGCAGCTCTAGTCAGCCTTCTTATACCTCATGTTGGCGGGGTCAATGGCGAGGCTGCGCTAGCGCGGCACAGAGTTCCAGCCTCGTTCGCCTTCCAGTTGCCTTCATGCGGACTACCAGGAGTCGCTGCAGATGGGCTGCGTGACCCTCAGTCACCCCAATGGGAAGTCCCTATTGACGCCGTCGCTATCTGAAGCAAGCCAGAGATGTGGGTCGGCGGCGTCGATCATGCTTCGCAGATGCAGCGGGGAGAGGCTCCCTCATTCTCTCTACCTCAGATGTTGCAAGCAGCTGTTAGGCCTGAGCAGCTATTGGTACTGTCCATCCTATCGATCGTGCTGGCGCTTCACCGGAGACCAGACACAGCCTTCGGCAGTTCGCGCCTATCAGCCAGGGCAGCAGCCCTGCTTAAGCACGTTCTCCTACCATAATCCGTAGGTACATGCGTTGTCAATACAGAAACCTTTCCTTCTATATGCTAGACTACTGTGACCGTACATATACATCACACGGGAGTTGTGTCTCAGTATTCCGGCCTCAAGTTTTCGCTGGCTACGGGCCCCCGCAGTGGTCAGCCTCACCTGAATTTGAATTTGTTAGGGTATTAGTGTAGAGTGTACACAGCTCGCTCTTAGAGTCGGACCTGTGATCTTGTCGTTCGTGTTGGAGAGTATCCGCATCGCGCGATGTGCTGGTGGGCTGTTTGAATTCAAGCCGGGCGTTCCTACTCTTGCGATCGCCACAGGCCTTTTCGTCGTATCATATAGGGCGAGAGGACCGTCAGATCACTCGTACTCGTAAGAGGACGACCTTGCTACATCTGAAAATGCTCCCTGGTACTGTCTCTACTGGCAAAGGAGGCAGGTATGACAAAGCGACCGATGCATCAATTGACCAATAGCAGTGCGATCTTTCAGCCACATCCGTTCAATTGATATTTGATACACCATTGAAACTCCTACACTTAGCACGTACGGCCACAGGCGACTGAGAACAAGGCATCCCGTCCGCTCTGCCATATTTAAGCAGTCGACCGGTCAGTTAGTATTACCGTGGGTGACCAGGTGAGAATCCTGACTGCTGTACGTTTTGTTCTTTTGCATCTGGCAGGGAAAGCTACTCTTTTTGGCTCCTTTTGGAAGGAAGGCCTCTGGAAGTTAGACCAGCTTGGTGATAAGCTTGCCAGTGTTTTGCCCCGGGTATAGCCTGAGCCAGGTCTGCTGAATTTGTTCGAACTTGTTGGAGACCGCAGTCTCGCTCTCATCTCCACATCCTGATCTTTCCAGCCTGCACTGCCTCTATGATCTCTTTCAGTAGCTGTGGCCGTTTGCCGTCCATGATGAGAAATCCTTTGAACACTAAGCGCCCCATGATAACCTCAGTCCAGGTTTTGGACAGTGAAATCGGGCTTCTCGACCAGTAGCCATTCACGGGTTCGCGTGGCAATGGACATCGTGAAAAGGGGCTGGAGAGAAGGGTAAGTATTGGAACCAGAGAGTGAACGACGCTGAATTAAAATTGGCTGAGATTCATCGAATACCACTTTGGATTGATGCTGGGGTGTATTTCCAAGCACCAGCAGGGTTAGAACTTGACAGGAAGCCGAGGTCTCACATCAACCATCGTACAATAAGCGAGTTTTAACCATTCCTTACCCATTGAGAAACCGTCAGCACGATGCATTGGGATTCGGATACTGTGCGTCAAATTACTGATGCTTACATTGTGACGCATCAGTCTGCTGGCTGTAATCAAAGCGGACCACTGCGTAGCCCCCACCATCGACGTCTTGCTGCAAACCGGAATTGAAGAACTGTTCAGTACCGCTTATGTACACAATATCTCATGCAATCTATTACGCCCCTAATCAATCTGCTTAACACCACAGTTCTACTCGTCCATAACCGACGCAAACTTCTCGTTCATCTTCTGGAGCAGCTCCTCGTACTGCGGGACGTCAGCATTATTTCACATCTCTCTAACGGGGCATCATTTCACTTACCTTCTTAGTAATCTTATCCTCGCCCTCGCTGGGGACCTCGAACTTCATGCTGCGCAATTGAGCCTGGATATCGCTGGTAGCCTCGCGGACCTTGTTCCAAGCGTGACCTTGAGACACGGCCTTTTGCGCCTCGTCGTGGAAACCCATCATGGCCTTCATCATCCATTCGGTCTTCCACAGTGGGCAGAACTGGTCGTAGTCACTGTAACCGTTCTGCTGCAGGAAGTCCTCCTTGAGCAAGGTGGCAACGTCCAAGGTGATCTTGTCCGAGTCACCCAGGGCGCTCTTACCAACTAGCTGCACGACCTGGTCGAGATCTTCCGAAGTGGAAAGCAGCTCCTTGATGCGTTGAGCAAGACGTGGGAATTCTGGGTTGTTCTTCTCGTAGTATGGCTGGAGCGCGGTGGCGTACTTGCTGTAAGAGAGCGAGGTGTTGACAGACGGGAAATGCTTTCTTTGCGCCAGCTTCTTGTCCAGACCCCAGAAGACCTGCACGATACCGAGCGTGCTGCTCGTGACTGGGTCTGAGAAGTCCCCACCTGGCGGGCTGACAGCTCCGACGATACTGACACTTCCGTGACGGTCTGGGCTACCGAGTGCAGTGACGCGTCCAGCACGCTCGTAGAAGGAAGCAAGCTTGGCACCCAGGTATGCTGGGAAACCCTGGTCTGCCGGCATCTCACCAAGACGACCAGAAATCTCACGCAGAGCCTCGGCCCAGCGGGAAGATGAGTCTGCCATCATTGCAACGTTCTTTCCTTGATCGCGGAAATATTCTGCTACCGTAATTCCTGTGTAGATGGAGGCTTCTCTGGCGGCCACAGGCATGTTGGAGGTGTTGGCAATCAGCGAAGTACGCTTCATGATGGGCTCGTCCTTGCCGTTGACGTTGATGGTGAGCTCTGGGAAATCCATGAGAACCTCAGCCATCTCGTTACCACGCTCACCACATCCGACGTAGACGATAATGTCACTGTTGGAGAACTTAGACAGAGACTGACTGATGACAGTCTTGCCACATCCGAAAGCACCTGGGATACAGACAGTACCACCCTGGACACTTGGGAAGAGCGCATCCAGCACTCGCTGACCGACAACCAAAGGTTGGTCTGAGGAAAGCTTGTCGGTCACTGGTCTGGGCACACGGACAGGCCAGTTGTGCATCATGCTGTACTCCGTCTTCTTGCCGTCGAACTCGACTTCCAAAATCTTCTCATCGACAGTGTAGCTGCCCGCCTCTGCAATACGAGTGATAGTACCCCGTGCCCTTGGAGGCAAGAGGATCTTGTGGTCGCTAAGGAGGGAGTTCTCGAAGACGCTACCGAAGACGTCACCGCCAGTGATATGATCACCGACCTTGAGGTTGCCGGGCTTGAAGTCCCACTTGATCTCGCGGTTCAGAGAAGGAACATCGATACCGCGAGGGATGTAAATGCTTTTGGAGACTTCGTTAATCGCCTTCAGTGGTCGCTGGATACCGTCGTAGATGGTCTCCATCAGACCTGGGCCGAGCTCAACGGAAAGGGGCTTGCCTGTCCGTACAACTGGGTCTCCGACAGTGACACCGGCTATAGCAATGTATTAGCTATGACCCTGTATGTATCACGAGCTGTCCGTACCTGTTTCCTCGTATACTTGCACAGTTGCCTTATCTGCTTCTATTCTGATGACTTCACCAACGAGCGAGTCGTGTCCGACCTTGACAAGCTCGTACATAGCACATCCGATCATGTTCTCTGCGACAACGACGGGTCCAGAGACGGAGAAGATAGAGCCATACTGCTCCTCGCCTGCCTCGTCCATCCCCCTCTTGGAATTCTTGGGAGCCATTTTACTCGATTTCTTGGTTTGTCTATCGTCCTCTTTAATCCTGAGCGTCGCACTGTCGCCTCTTTTCAACGGCGCTGGAGACTCGGGCAATGGGGCCGTAAGGGGAGTTCTGCGATTTGGACTGCCGAGTTGCGGTTCCGAGTCGGGTTGAGATAGCGGGGCGGGATGGGTTGAAAGATGGTCAATGTTCTTTTGCGTGACCAGATCAAGGAGGGAAGGTCGGGCTGTCAGTCGTGGACGCAAACCTAGCATGCACTACTGGTATGGCGCTGCTGGAGGATGATGAGGTGTTGGCCAGCTGTATGCTGGGAGCTTCGACGTTGGTGGCAGCTTGGGACGTCAGCGGTCCCAGTTGAGCACGGACACCAGCCATTCCCGCGCGGCGAAAAGCAACCACATGAAATTGATAAACTGCATGTACTGTATACGTCTCCGGGGTGCGATCCTTCTATCATTCATACCTGCTACAAGGGTCACGTCTACACGGCTTCGTCGCTCATTTGCTCGACACAGTGATATCGCAATAGCCATTCCTTATATAGCCTAGCAGCAAGGCACAGCGCGCCGTTTAGCTTCGTAATGGTATTGGAAGCGGGCTACCCAAACACGACTGGCTTTCGCAAAGTTGTAAAGGCCACTATCCTTGTCAAGAAGAAGCCGGATCTCTCGGACGCAGCATTCATTGAACATTACAACCACAAGCATGCGCAGATGGCAGCGCCTGTGCTGGAGAAGCATGGCATCATCACTTACAGCCTGGTATCACTCTCCTGTCCATGCTGGTGGCCTGACCTGTGTGCTTCGGAATGTCTCCAGCTGAAGCATGATCCCGTAGACCTATCACCTCAACCGTGATCGTACCATCATCCAGGATATGCTCCACGGAAAGGCTCAACTCTTACCCTATGACGCGATATGCACGTTCGTATTCAAAGACTATAAGGACTTCGCCAAATTCATGTATGATCCAGCCAGTAAAGCGTTAACAAGCGACCATGATAATTTCATGGTCGAGAGCGAAATGAAAATGATGGTCGGAGACGAGTACATGGTCATTGACCAGGGCAAAAGGGTTGGTTGAGGATCGAGAGAGGACAGGACGTGACTGTGATTGTTGTTCATCATAGCGGACGTTATATGTGTTTTGGTTCAGAGTAAGCCTATAGACAAATCTACACGTAACCTGAAACGTTGTTAGCAATTGCATATCCGCATGGCATTCGGTCAAACCTACCTTTCCGTCCACCGGTGAAGAACATCCTCACGACGAATACCTGCAGGCCAGCCATACCGACCATCATGGCGCTTTCAATCAAGCTGAAATTCCAGATTCTCCTCTCGGTGCTTCTGACAGTGCTGAAGTTGCGGTTCTCGCGGGTTCTGAAATACTTCTGCTGGCGCGTGATCGTGCTGAGCTGACCACCTAGCTTAAGTATACTCTCCTCCAGGGCAGTAGTCTGCTCAGGTGTAGAGCCCTGCTTCGAGGGCAGTGTCGCGGCACGTGGCTCGTTCTCTACCGCAATCTCAAAGTCGATCATCTTGTCTGCAAACGTGGAGATGCTGTTGTCAAAGCAGAAACGGTACTCGCCAACCTCAGTGGCCGTGAATACGTAGTCGCCTTGACGCTCCTTTGTTCCGTCGAGTATGACCTTCTCTTTGCCGGGTTCGGAAGCTGGGCCGTATACTACGTAGTCGACTGGAGTGGAGTCAGGAAAGTGTGGGCAGGTCAGAAAAGGGGGCAATGGTACCATCGAAAGATCCTCCTGATTGTACCTGCAAGAGATTAGACCAGGGTCCGAAAAGCATACTATCCTAACCTCTACTTACTGCGAAATAGAATGCGACCTTAGCCTGCTTCTGTTCGATGTTCGCGAAAAAGCACTCCTTGCCGTTGGGTGGAAGCTTGTATGTAAGCGCAGTAGCGGAGGCATAAGAGGCAAGGAGACCCAGGAGGCCGAGCAGGAGTGCCAATGGAGCCATGGCAGTCAATGTGTTAACGGAGAAAGCTAAGAGTAAGGCAGAATAGGTGTTGTGGCCCGTAGCTCAGCTTCTTGGGTGTCTGGGTGCCAGCTTTCCAAATAGAGACGCGACGCCAGCTCAGGGACGGCTTGGCGCGGGACGGGAGCTGTCCGTCCCCCGTCGTCACATGCGAGGCGGGACTCTCTACATGTACTGTACATATACCATACATACATGCATGTGTCCACATATTGGTAGAATTAGAGACTTGGGTTAGCGCTGATGTGAATTGCTTACTTCATGTGCTTAAACTGGCTTGCACCAACGAATATAGATATGCATTCTACGAATTATGATGCACACCTGAAACACAACACGCCTATTCAGACAGCCTTCCTTCTTGTCTGCCCGTATGCCGATGCGCTCCAACTCTCTTAGGAGAGCCAGCACTCAACCAGACGCCGTGCAAATGACCATAGCATTCCTCATCCCCTCATATGCTTTTCGAAACTCCTCCGCTTGTGTACAAAATGTTGATATGATGGATATCCATCGTAGTCAACAAAGATAAGGGATCTGGCAGGCACCAGTAGACTACGAGACCTACTTAACGAATATTGAGGCTCTCATATTTGCTCCACGTGCTCCTTGCTTTGTTTGGATGATCCAGTCCAAGGTGGTCATCAGCGCCGAGTTTGTCGGTAATCACGTCATCTATCGCGAAACGTTAGCAAAGAACACGATGGGGCCATTGATTGACTGCGGCATACCGTCTTCAACAGGAGTTGGCCGGGAAAAGGTTTGCCCGCCCCTAACAGCAAAAAACTTGATCTTCTCGAATGCCTTGCCCTTGATACCCGTTCTCTTCGATATGCGCTCTTTTGTGTCACTGAAGGCCTCACCCTGCCAAATGGTCAGTACAATAATAAGAATATCCGTGATCGGGAACGTACCTCTTTGGCAAGGAACACGAAAGGCACGCCGTGCACCTTGGAGAGCTCCTTCTCGAATTGAAAGCAGGGTATGAGCCTTTCACCCGCTGCCTCATTCTTATTCAGCTCTTCCTCCGGGATCCGCTCCGCATAAATGGTCATGAACTCATTGATGCTTGCGACGGGGGTGTCTTCGGTAAGAATCTTATAAACTTTACCAGAATGTCCCTCGAAGAAGCGGAGCTGTTCAACAATCTCGTCTGGGAGCTGCGCACGCTTCTGGAGCGTTGGTATCATGTCCCCAATCTTGCCTTGCTTTGGCACTAAGATGTCATAGGTGTCCTAAAAACACGTCAGTCACCAGAAACGAAGGTCAATCCGGGCAAGTCACTGACCTCTTTGGTCACACCTTCCGGCAACCATGTGACTTTGACGACCTTGCGCTGTTCAAAGTCCGCAAGGCTCATTTCTAGCACTTCGTAATATAGTGAATCTTGTGAGGTGTTGGAGGGGTAGCCGTATCCACCGCCGCCATATCCACCAGTGTTCGCGCCCGTTAGAATGCTGGCAAGTGTAGCAGTAGGATTACGCTTGACAATGGCCCTGGGCTTGCCACTTTGCGCATTGACAGTTGTGAAACGCAGATGAGTGGGATCGACCTTTGTGCCTGCAAGCTGCGAAAGTTTCTCCGCTACACCAGCACAGAGTAGGTCGTAGGTATCCTTACGAGAAAGGTAGATGCTAAACTTCTGGTCCTCTTCCGGCTCGATTTGTATGCTGTTCAATGTTGTAGGTCTCGGGGCAAACGTTACCAGGATGCGATTGAGGAGGTAGTCATAGAAAGCTTGAGCATCGATATACGCTGTTGCGGATTTCTGTTGAATGACTTGTGTTCTGTTGCATCCGATTAGTCACAGGCAAGAAGATGGGCTTTTCCGGTTGGCTTACTCTTTCTCAGATAGCACTTTTTGGAAACACACAATGTCGCCGTCTTGGATCTCTGACTGCAAGAGCGTCTGCTTCGGCTTCATCACGTCAATAAAGTTTGACTTGATTTCCTAGAGGACTGTCAGTCATGATCTAGGCACTTCACCATTGAGTTTTTAATACCTCGAACAGTTTGAGATTTGTCCCGGGTTGCCACCCCATGAGATCCAGGATCGGCTGCGCGAGGTCCTGAACCCTGTCCGACTGGTTGATGTAGGTATGACCGACACCCTTGAGCTCTTGCTTCTCCGGGTCGAAGTACTTCAGAAACACGATGATATGCTTTTGGTCCGCCGGAGCGTTGGGGGCAAGCTCGGGTTCCCACATCGGTTGTCCGTTTGAATCACGCGTAGTCTCCTCCATGAAAAGCCTGAAGTAGTTGTTCCGGGTTGCAAACTTGTCGCTAGCTTCCTGCATAGTCATGCTTGGCCAAATTATTGGAAGATCAGGTCTCGTAGTACCGTTCTGTCGATTCACCATTACCCAGGGTCGGATAAGTTCGGGGTCGAGCTTCAACTCAGCGCCGACGTGTTGAAGGAACTCTGCAATGGTAGTAGTACGCAATATCCTCATCAGTCGAGGGGTAGCTGGATCTTCCTCGTCTGTAGAGCTCCAGGGCGCAATATCGAAACCTTGGTAAGCGCGGAAGTTTGCTTCGGTCGCAATCTGCACATTCATGTACAAATGAGCTTCTTCGCGCTCCTTTCGACGCTTCTCCAGGGCAGCACGCTCTTCAGTAAGGCGCGCAGCTATATGGGTAATTAGTGCCAGAAAGTAAGTAGAGGGAAAGGCAACTTACGCAGATGCGGAGGTGGCTGGATCGAGTCGCTATCCGGGAGTATTGTGTCGAGTCTGCTCTCCCTGATGTACACCAACATATAGGCGCTCATGGAACGCTTAGTTGACCATGTTCTGGTGAAGGGATTCTGCATTTTTAGCGCACCATTGACGCCATTCACCGCATAGTCGCCGCCAAAGTTCTCCTCCATCGCTTCCCGCTTTGTAGCACGAGTTACCCGGTCGTCATCGAATTTGAAGAAGTCGCCGTTCTTCGTGGGCTTGAGGAATGCGTAGTAGTGTCCAGCGTTCATGTCGCCACTGTGGACCAATACTCCGTGCAGATGGTAGACGTACGATTCTGACTTGTCTGCGGTCTCTGAGAGATACGGTGAGGCATCCCATACCTCCGGGAACTCATAGCGGTCATTGACCTTCACCATTGCATCCCTTTGAAAGTCGTATTCGAAGCGCTTGAGCTGAAGATGCAACACCTGGGGAAAGCTCTCGAAAATGACGCCTTTTTTCGCGTCTTGCAGACCGTAACCTTCAGCAGCGTACTTATTGTCGCCTTCGAGAGTTTCAACTTGGATGTAGTCCCTGAAACTGTCATCCAGTGTTTTACATCCGCTCACATTGAGCTGCAGGTCCCAAAAGTCTTCAACTCTTGACGATTCGTAGTCCACATTGATACACCTGAGGTACGTCTTCATCTTGCCCACAAACATTTGTGCCAGCGCATTCTCTGCCGCGGTTCCTTTCATCTTTTCTTCCATCTTCTCCATGAGAATGCGCGACAACTCTTGCACGTCCTGTTGTTCGAAAATTTGCCGCGACTCCCAGCCGAAAGATCGGGTTAGCTCTGCGGTACTCACAGCGCTAGCATCTGTTTGAAGTCGGTAGAATAATCGCTGCAATGCCCACGCGCTGCTGCTTGCAGGGTCGGCTTCTGCCTCCGTGGGTATCTGATACACAGCCTGTGGCATGTCAGCACGAGCAAACTTGACATTGAGGTAGCCTGCGTACCTTGCGGAAAGAGTTGGTAAAGAAGAGCGATTGGAGAAGCGAATTGAGATAGCAGGTCGCTCCTTGGTTCCGAAGGCCCACCATACCAGTTTCTTTCTTCGAATCATAGCTATCCAATGTTAGCCATTGCTCGCCGTATGCAGCGTACTGTTGGGATGATCGTACTTGACAAAGTTGTGCCAAAGGACGCCCGTAGGGTCTTTGAGGACGCGGACGTATGCTGTCATCTTCGCGCCATCACCTTCCACCAGTGGCCTGTCCTTATCATCGAATCGTGACGCAAATATCCGGTTCTTTTCGGCAAACCTTGTGAATCCCCAATCTCCCTCTTCAAGCGTAAATCTATGATTGGCCTCATGGTGGAGGTAAATTGAGGGGTCGTTGGGGTTCCAGAGTACCAGCATGAACTGGACGCAGGCGTACCAGTCCTCTGGGGGCTTCTCGTCGCCAAATCCATGCTCGAGGTAGAAGCTGACGGCTTCATTGGCGTTGTTGCCGGCAGGGAAGAACAGTATGCGCCAAGGGTGACCACCGCAATCAAACACCGGGCCGTGTGACCTGCGCGGAAGTTGCCTCCAATTTTCTATGTCCCATGTGTATGTTGTCTCGGCAGCAGTCTCAAGATCGGGGTTCTCAGGCATGAACCGGGCGCGCACAGCCTCGAAGTCGTCGGCGCGCGGTTCTTGCTCCGGCTCTTCCATAGAATCATCAGGTGATATGATGGCTACATCTTGTTGTTTCTCGTCGTAGTCGGAATCGACCACCCTGTCACTGCCGAGCTTTTGGGTAATCAGTTCCATGCCATCATCGGTGTTGTGGTCCTCCATGGCCTTGTTGTGTGAAGGGTGCGTGGAGGGAGGGTGTTGACGAACCTGATCCATCGTTTGGCGGTATGCAGGCGCAAACGGAGCGGGAAGGTGGGACGACGGACGGCGCCTGCCTAGGATTTATGCGAACGGGCGCCCGGGATATTATAATGTGGGAAGGTGCGCCCGCGGGACTCGGTGTATGGAAAAGGCTCCGTGGATTAGGTGGGATGCAGGATGTTGCGAGTTCGAGTCTGCCAGAACAAGCTCGCTAACGTTGCGTGACGACGAAGTCCTGCGCCGAAAGAGCCGGGTGTGTCTACAGAATGCCACGCAGCCCAAGAGGACTATGCAATAATACAGTTATCACGAGGGAAATGCAGGTGGTGAGTGAAGAGCGTGATGAACTTGAATGCTCTGCCTGACCCTGCGTCGTGTCGTGGCAACGTCGCTGTCGAAGTGGGTTTCTTCGGGGTTATGCTATGCTGTCATCGCTCGGGAATGGCAGTCAGCGCTGATGTCCCGTCGCTCCCTCTGTAGGTACAATGAAAGTGTGCGCAGATATGCAGAAACATCTATAGACCAATCCATGCATGTGACCAATGCAGCTTGGTCATCCGACAGTGATTCTCGTCCTCAATGCAGCAAAGTAACTCCGCTTCTTACGCTTCTGTTCATGGAACAGCCGAATTGAAACAAGTGATGTCCATTAGGCCTTTTGACCCCTCCATTGATCTCCATCCGTGCGCCTTCCCTACTTCCGCCTCTGGCGGAGGTGACAAAAGTGATTGTGCCGATTCTCATGTGACAAAGCACGTGCAGCTTGCCGAGTGTGTAACATGATATAAATTCACAATGGCTCAATAATCGGTTTGTGCGTGCAGAGGGCATCGAAGGGGAGGTGGTACCGTCTAATTGATCCTCAGTTTCGCCTACAGAGATGTGTTAAAAGGCGGTTGAAAGGCCCGCCGTTCCACCACTCGCACGAAAGGTCGACCTCCGGATTCCGTCCGAACACAATCCGACCGTAGCAGGTCACCATACCGCTTGACTCGCCGCTCATTCCTCGTTTCAAGAACTGAAGGTGGCGGAGGATTGACAATGCGACCATGTTTCATTCGAATTCCTCATGCCTTGCCCAAAAGAGCTGGGCTGCGGTTCCTTGCTACCACAGGCCCCATGCCGCCCCCATGGAGGCATTCAGCCGTCCTTGACCAGTATGCAGCCGGTCTGTAGTTCCGAATGTGTCCATTGCCATTGACAATGACTACAGATGGGTTGAACGTGAAGCCAGACCAATCTCTCTCCGACAGCTCACTTTCTTCGGGCGGACATTGACCGAAAGCCGCCTCCTAAGCTCCGCAAACTATGTCAGACTCGAATTGCCAACACGGTATGGATCATGATCATTTCCACCATAAAGCATGTTGAAGCTGACATACTTGTGCAGTATTGCTCACCGACTTCGTAATATGCAGACTCTGCCATACTCCGCACTAGCAAATCCACATATCAGCCACGTCTATGAGCTTTACTATTCGGCATTCGAGAAGCTCCGCAAAGTACCTGATGTCCAGACACTGGATGACAATGACAGACTCTGCGATGTCATCAAAGACTGTTTGAAAGAGCACCTTACAGTCATTCCGCGACTCGCTATGGGCGTGCTAGAGATCCAAGAATCTGTGCCTGGCGAGGAATGTGATAAACTGATGACTACTTTATTGAGATCTGTACGCGCCATGGAGGACTCCTTCAAGTGATAAACCAAGCTGACCTAGCGTTTTACAGAGAATCAGTCGAAGAGTGATAGCTGAGCAACACCTGGCCCTCACAGAGACGTTTCATTCGCCATGGCATTTCCCCAAAGGCAATACCAGACAAATCGCTCCAGAGGACGACTTCGTAGGCGAGGTTTTCTTGAGGTGTAACGCTAAAGAGATCATCGAGAAGTGTGCTCAAGCCGTCCGCAGTCTGGCCCGTCAAGCTTACGGCGAAGGCGTGGCCATTCCGGATGTCGTTCTGCAAGGTGATCTAGAGACGACTTTTCCATATATCCCCTCTCACCTTGAGTACATCATTGGCGAGCTCCTCCGCAACTCTATACAGGCTGCAATTGAGCAAAGACCGTCCTCGGACCCGCCCCCAATCGAAGTATTGATTTGCGAAGCACAACAGCACGTCATCCTCAGGATATCAGATCAAAGCGGAGGAATTGATAGAGATGTCCTCCCGTATCTCTGGTCGTTCGCTAAAGGACCGAGGAGGTACAAACGGCTTGAGAACCTCCGAAGGGTACCGAAGCTGGCGGGTACTCTGGAGGAGCTCCAGCTTCCAGTCTCCCAAAGCAGCAACGATCTTCTGAAAAGCGAAGGTAGCCATACAAACCCTGGGGGTAAGGGAAAATACGATGGTTCCTTGGACACCTTGACTAGCCGGCCGCCAGATCTTCGGCTAGGAATGGGGCTACCTATGAGCAGAATATACGCCGAATATTGGGCTGGCAGTCTGGAGGTGCATAGCCTTGAAGGCTACGGGGTTGATGCTTTCTTGCAAATCAGCAAGCTGGGTAACCGCAATGAGGTCTTGAGTACCAGGGCAAGCATGGATGCGGTCTGAGACATGCCAATACTCAAGTCTCATTCACGTCTACCTGCGTCATATCCGCCGACTGTTCACGGACGAACTGCGCCGCGTTCCGGACAGGGGCCGGAGTCCTATTCTTTGGACACTCACATCGCGGCTATTGTCGAGGACCGTGTCATGGCGGCGTCCATTTCGATCTGCGACGTATGGATCAACGTCGTAAGTGAGCCGGATCGATTTAGTACCCGACAACCACCCATCAACCACTACGGAACTCCCGCATCATAGCGTTACCAAAATTAGCCTCCTAAACTTATACCATACCGCTTAATGAACATAACGAGAGGGAAACACGATACTTTGAATGCCAAAGCCAAATCTGCATTTCCAAATTTTACGGGAGTTGCATAGTATAAGTACCTTTGCAGGTCCGCCGTACTATTTCAGTCCACCTCAACATCGAGACCCAGACCTTTCCCCCGGCTCATGCTGCAGCACGAAAACAATCGGACGCGAACCAGACATTTCCAACATCCAAATGAGGGGAGGAGACGCCGCTTCGTCCACCTTAGGCGGCCCAGGCTCGCTCATCGACGTAGCTGCCTCCGCAACAACGACTCGAGGCACAGATCTGGGAGTTGCTGTCCCCATGTCGGCAAACACAATGGCTCGCAGCGATTCCGCACTGGACCTGCAGGCAACGGGCACTGCAGCTACTGCCGCTGCCGCTGCCCCTCAGCCGCCGTCTTCTTCTCAACATCAGCGTCCTAGTGATGAAGAAGCTATGGCGGCCCAGATACGCACCATGGAAAACTACGTCCAGATGCAACGCGACGAGGTTGTGCGACTGCTCGTCGAGCAGGCTGCTCGACTCGGTCAGAGCTTCGATCCTTCATCTATTAATTGGTCGGAGATCTAGTGTTTCCGAGGTCATGGATGATGGCGGCTCCGGAGTCCAGCTCGTTCGTTCCCAGAGGGAGTCGACCAAGATGCCGGTTCAAAAGACCGGCAACTTCCCACCAGGCCAACGAGTACCGCGGCAGGCTCGAGCCTTCCCAGCATCAAACATCGAGCCTTTGCCCCCCCTGACATTGCGACAAGGGCCAATTTTGGAGCGCAGCAAGGATTGGGGAATCTGCTCGTCAGTGGTGTACTATTAGAGAGTGCCTGCATTAGATTTCTTTTCCGTCTCATTCTCAGATTTATTTACATTATCGTACAAGGCCCATTATGCCGCATGCCCGATGATTATTCTGTTTTTCTACACCTGCCTGCGCCCGCCAGCTGCATTACCAAAATGCTGCCCCCCCCTATAGATACTACAATGAAATATAAAAGTCGGGTGAGCGGCTTTAGACAGAAACAGCATGGAGCTGTTCACCCAGGGTCCAATGACCAAACCAATCCCCAAATCGGACATCCATCGACTAGCGAGCATTGTCGCAGTCGTATCCTTTTCCTCTTCCAAGCGCCGGTAGCCATGCCCTTTTGTAAGAAACAGCGATCCCAGATGTTGTATTGTCTCTAGCGTCTCGCGCTCCATTCACTAGGTCAAAGTGATAGCTAGCTCCTTTTCTGGCGTCTCTTACGCCTTGCGGCTCCTGGTGACACGGGGCGTCACAGCTGGAGCATCACGACCAGTGAAATGCGCCTGGCCTCCAGAGAAGCGTCTCCTGGCCTCACCAACAGTCGGCACCTTCTCATCCTTCATCTCGACGAGCGCGCTAGTGGCCCTTGCACGGCCCTTCTTCTGTGGCTTCTTGTAGGTGGCAGCGTAGAATCCAAGAAACAGGACCAGGTAAGAGGACAGGATCATCATGCCAGCGAAGGCGGCGAACTCCTCACCGGCGCAGACACCGGCGTTTGGCGCCCATGGGAAGTATGTGGAGCTGAAGTAGGTGTAGGAAGCGAAGTAGACGAAGCCGAGATCGATGACGAACTGAATGATTTGCATCACGGTGATGTACTTCTTCCACCAGATACGGATGCCGCGCGCAGACTGGAAGTAGTACCAGTACATGACGACGTGGACCATCAGGTTGAGGGTGATTGGAACCCAGGAGACGGCGGTATGACCGAGGAGCTGGGTGTAGCAAAGGAGAGCGGTAGCGCCGTGGTGGTAGGTGTGAAGGAAGGCTGGGGAGTCAGGTCAGTGTGAGGAGGGTGAATGTAGCGATTGCTAGACATACTGAGTGGCTTCTTCTTGAGGAAGAGGAAGCAGGTGTCGATCAGCTCGAGGTACTTAGTCAGGTAGTTGAGCTGGTTGCCGTTAGTTTGCCGGATCGTCTTCTAGGTGTTATACCAGTCTACTCACGTAGTAGAGAACCACAAGCTTGTCGGTCCAGCCGCCCTCGTAGGCGCAGATGGCATGGAAGACGCCGTTCCTGGCCAACTCCGGAATCAATTGCTCCAGGAAAAGGGCGAGAAGAACACCGCTGATGGCAGTAAGGTAGAAGTTGTGCACCTTGAATGGGCCATTGAGCTTGAAGGGCTCACGGCCGCGCATCAACTCGCGACCACCGAAAATGATAATATAGTACGAGATGAGCATGCCGAACGTGGCAGTCATGGTGGACATTGGGGTCTTGCCCTGCTCGAAGCGGAAATCTTGCGGCTTGTAACCCTTGATGCTGTAGAAGGCCTTCTCGAAAATTGGCCAGAGGGCCAGCCCAAATGGGCGGTCCAGCGTTGGCGCGCCAATTTCTATCCAGTCTGGAGTCGACATTTTGATGGTGTGTGAGGGAGGGTAAGGGTCCGGAGAGCGCGAAAGAGGTGTTTATCGGCAGACGTGTGTTTTTGTCCGGAGGTCTGAGACGCGGATGACGCCGGCTAACTTTATAGTATCCAGCTGCGATTGGGCCGAGAAGGAATTCGGGTTGAAGGAGTGACAAGAAGTGAATGGAATGCGCCGTGACGAGAAGAGAAAGAAGACAGTCTACAGCAACGTTGCAGAAGGAGGAAGAGACAGGATGGGGCGCATGTGGTGTTGGGCGCAAGAAATTGCTGGTCAAAAGGGGTTTGGTCGGATCCGGAGATTTGATTCGGTCTCGACGCGCGAAAAGGAACGGCTGTAACACAATACCGAGGCATTCTCACGGCGCCAAAAGGATCTGGAGTTCGAGACCATTCTGTTACTTACGGTTGTAATCTACACGGCTTCATAGAGATGCGAGGACAGCACCTGCAGTATTGAGTACACCTGCAGGTATGCTTATACGATCCCCTTCTTCAGGGGGATTACATAACCTTAAATTCACCTGTACCTATGATTAGCAGTTAAGAGTGACCGTTGCTTATAGGTTATACGGCTATACGAGGATCCGGAAGCCGCAGTATTACATACGCTTGTATGATTGCCTTCCACAAGAGGACTATACCTTACCTTAGGTACATTACGGTATGTCTATGGTTGTGCCTGTATGATGCTCGCCGACGGGCACCAATCACCGTTTGGCTGTATATAATGCAATGCCAATGTATCCATGCATATACATAGATCGTCCATGTATAAGGAACCCTTGAAAAGTCGACCTGTAAACACAAATAGTCTCTACATATTCGTACAAGTGTTATATTTGTTCGAGTCCAGGACTATCTGAGATGTTAAATACATGTATCAACAAGTAAGATGTTCTGTAGCCCTGATGACTCGGGAATTCCCGCTCAGTCACGCACGTACCTCTCCTGACCTGACCGCACGTGACGTGACTTCGTGCAAGCCCGGAAGTTGCAGTTGGAACTTGTACAACCACTCAAGAACGAAGAATTAGTCCGCCGCGACACCTCTCCTCTCCAACCACCATGTCCTCCGCTTCCTTCCTGCGCATCGCTGCGCGTGCCGCCCGCACTCCAGCCCCATTGAGGGCCGCCAGCCGTTTCCAGATCCAGAGACTCCCGGCCCAGACCAGGACGTTCAGCGCTGGCATCAGGAGGCTCGCAGACCCAGATCCACATGATCCTCACCACGAGGAGAGCTTCGAGGAGTTCACCGCCAGGTGAGAAAACCCTGTTGAGCCGGGAATCAGGCTTCAATGGCTGGTCAGGAGCTGGCAATGCATGCTTGGCCGATCATGCTTCATTTGAGGACCCAGCTCCGAAAGGGAACAGCAGCTGATAACAAGCGCCATGACAGATACGAGAAGGAGTTCGACTCTGTCCAGGATGTTTTCGAGCTTCAGGTACGGCTATTCAGGTCGAGGAGTTGATCCGGCGACGTCATACTTTTCTGCGACAGTTGCTGACCAGGTGTCCAGCGTAACCTGAACAACGCCTTCGCCTACGATCTTGTCCCATCTCCATCCGTTATCACAGCCGCTCTTCGCGCCGCCAGGAGGGTCAACGACTACCCAACCGCTGTCCGCGTTTTCGAGGGTGCGCAGTCCCCTACTTCTATGAAACTCCCCTAGAAAAACTACACAAAGAGCGGAAGTCCAGGGATATTGAAAATACTGACAACCTACATTTGCAGGTATCAAGGCCAAGGTGGAGAACAAGGGCCAGTACGACGAGTACTTGAAGGAGCTTGAGCCAATCCGGGAAGAGCTCGGAATCAACCTGAAGGAGACCATGTACCCGGACGCATAGAGGACTGGACTGTGTAATTAGAAGGAAATCGCACGCTTTTGGGGTTGGAGACGAAGGAAACGCATGTGTACTATCAGCACGCCGCGCGAGTGGAAGAAAATACGGCCGTGTAAACTGTAGGCTCAACTCAGTAACATGTACAGCTTTACCTCTCTTACCTGGCCCTCTCTCTCTGTGCTAACTTCGAGTATTTGCGGATCTTGAGATTTTGGTTTCACGACCCCTGATCGGTTCACTTTCGCCTGCAAGGAGTCTCCGTCAATCTTGGAATAATTTGGGGGGGGGGGGGGGGGGGGGGGGGGGG
>JAMKPW020000028.1:0-147306 GCA_024184665.2 Zalaria obscura | reverse complement strand
GGGGGGGGGGGGGGGGGGGGGGGGGGGGGGGGGGGGGGGGGGGGGGGGGGGGGCAGGAAAGGTAACCAGTACACAAGTACCTAAACTTACCTGCAAGGTAGGAACAGGAAACCCCTCAGGCGGTTCCGAGCGCATCGGGATGTTGCAGTACTGAGCCCAGCGCGTGCGTTCGAGATGGATCCATTTGTCTTTGTCTGGTGGGTGGACACGTCGGTCAGTCTGGGTTGTGCGTGGGAAATGGTGTAGGGGCGAGGAGGGAGGGCGGGAGCGTAGTAATAGTTAAGGAGAAAGGAAGGAATGGGATTAAGGGAGGGATGAAGGGATGGAATGATGAAGGACTGGAATGATGAAGGGATGGAATGATGAAGGACTGGAGTTATGAAAGCACGAAAGGATAAAGAAGGAAAGACGCAGCAGGCTGAGGGAGGAAAGTAATACTCTTGATATTGATCGGCGCAGTATTCCCACACGCCTTCATTACGCCGCCCAAGAAAATCGGAACGTAGGTCACATCGCATTGTTTGAAGACTGGGGAGTTTCTCTGGGGGCTACGTCAGCTACTTCTCTACCTTAGCTTACCTACATGAACCTTGTGGTGTTTGAAGGGGTACATACCGTCACATAGAACGCCAGGTAGACGAACGGGCTAACGAGGTCCACGAACAGCGTCAACTTCGGTCGGGCCATTCTCTACTTCTCACAAAAAAGAAGACGAAGAACTGAGTAGGTATTATAGAGGTGACTTTTTCCGCGATCTAGCACTACTTACTTGGGTACGTTATATGGGTCGTTGGCTGAGGTGAGGTCGACAATCCGGCGCTGACACCGAGCCGAGGTACAGTACGAATGAGAGGGAGGGGCACGGGTCGGACGTCGTGGACGACCGAGACCACGACGAAGGCTCCGCGGACCATTCCACATCGCCAACAAATGGGCTTGAGACACTCATGAACATCGTCGAGTCAGCATCTTGATACGAATGGATCAGTTCTAGCCTCTCTACTTCTACTCGCCCTCGCCCCTAAAATAGCCCTCAAACCGATCATTCCCCACAACGCCACACTCGCGGACAACACAATAACACGCCATCAACAGCCTCGGGAAGCGATTAGTCCAATACCTCAAATATCCGCCATTCTTCAAACTGCCGACTCTGCGCTGCACCTCCTCGGGCATATCCTCGTAATGGTTGGCCTTGTTCCTGAACGCCCTTAACAGATCCAACATGCGCGCGCCGTTGTACTTGCGCTGCTTGCCCAGCGTGTCGATGAAGCTGCGGTCGAGTTTGCGTAAAAAGTCGGCGCCGAAGACAACCTCTCCGTAACTTTCAAGGATCAGGAGGTGCTCGCTCGGCGGGTCGCGGGGCTCGTGTTCGAAATGGTCTGAACAGTCGACTAGGAACCTAAGTCTCTTCTCCGCGCTCCAGAAGAATGGATGCGTGTAGACTTCGTGGGCCGTGGGGCGGTTCTCTGGCTCATGAGCCAACATGCTCCTGATGAGCTGCAGAGGTTCCTCGGTGTCGGAGCCGAGATCGAAGAGTTTCTCCATGTTTAGCATCCGGTTCTTCTTGATATTGAGTTCGCGCATCTGCATCCAGCCTTCTTTGTCGTCGAAGGGATGCGAACCACCAGTCAAGACCCAGAAGAAGAGACAGCCCAGACTGAAGATGTCGGCTGCACGCTTGACGCCGGAGGTGGCGCCGGTGCCGGTTGCGCTGTCTGTCGTAGACTGGCCGCCGGGGAATGAACCATTGTTAGAGGCGCTGTCCTTTGGTTGAAGGATCAGCTCTGGCGCTTTCCAGCCGCATGTGCCTGCGTTGGACGTTGGATCAACAAGCGTAGACACGTTCTCAGGCAGTGTTTTACACAGCCCAAAGTCCGAAATCACGAGCCGCAGCTTTTGGTTACGACGTGGGTAGGCGATGAGGATGTTCTGGGGCTTGATGTCGCGGTGAATGATGCGCATCTCGTGGAGATGATGGAGGCCGGCAGCGAGTTGATGCAACGCTTTTGGGACATCAGTCTGAATAATGGAGAGGAGGTGGGAGAGTTCGGCACGCCGTTGCTCATCCCGTGTGTCACTGTAGTAAAGGTCCCAGAGACTTGCTTGGCAAAGTTCCACTGCAATGTAGAGGAAGTGTTGGTCCCGTTGTTGACAGAAGTAGCGGACAACGTTTGGGTGGTAGTCGGATTGCTTGAGGAATGAAACTTCAGAGGATGCGAGCTCGTAGTACTGTGAAAGCATGCGCTTGACAGCAACCGGGTCTCCTTCGAATGAGCCCTCAAATACGCAAGTACCGGCTGAACCATGACCCAGGACACGATCCGTGTTGATAACGAGGTTGTTGATCTGGATCTTGCCCTTGAAGTTGGGATTTTCTGAGTCAGGCACGCTGATAACCTCGATGGCTTTTTCATCCCTGTGCGACTCAACCTTGGTGAGTGCCTCAACGTCTGAGTCGCTGATCTTATCGAGCTGGCTGTCCTTGCGTTTCCGCTGTTGAGCTTCTTGCTGTTGGGCCTTCTTCTCTTTCTGTTTCTTGCCGCCACGCACACCTCGAGTCGCCTTCTTCTTAGGCTTCACTGGCGTCCCTTCTTGTGGCGTGTCAGCAGGTGCAGCAGTGGTCTCCGCTTCCGGTTGAGCAGGCGCTGTGTCATCATCTGCGCTGAGCGTGGGCTCCAGCTCGCTCTCAGATGGTTTATCTGCGTGAGCGAAAACTGTCTCCACTGCCGGTTCAGCCTCGCGTATCTTAGGCGGTTCCGAGCTTGGCGTTTCTTCCTTCACCTCATTAGATGCAGGCTTGTCATCGGGCTCAGTAACCGTTACAGTGGGGACACTGTCCAACATTTGCGCTGTTGTAACCCGCTGGCCAAGCAGCTGCTCGATATACTTTCTCGAAGACAGAAGCTTGTCTCCCAATGAAGGGAACTTCTTCTGAATGATAGGGACCAGTAAGAGTAGCATGATGATGATCGTCCATGTCGGCGGGAGTGAGTCCAGCCAGGAGCGGCGTGGCTCATCAATGAGCAGATCTCCATCATCAGACATGCCTCCAGCAGGCAACGAGATAGTGTCCCTCGCTTCTGGTCCAGAAATGGTTGGAATATTGGGTCGCTCACTGCTAAGGGCCGACAAGGGATGTACACCAACCAGCTTAGCACGCTGCTTTGCCAGTACCGAACCACTGACTGGTATGTCCTCACCATCTGGATCAAGGTACCAGGAATCATAGTAACAAGAAGCTCTAGTTGCTCCATCGGTAACGGTAGGATAGCTTTGCTCAGACAGAGCATACCAACTACCACTCTCGGTACAGTTGACAAAAACAGTTGTCAACTCTGGCAATCCCCCAGTAGGTCCAATAGGCTGAGGTAGGATAACCAGCGAGGCGTCTGTGGAGTCATCATCGTATTGACGAACGACATCATAAACACGTGCTACTGGTGACGAGAATTTGTGCCGATACATCGGGCGCTGTGGCCAGGAAGTGCTGTATCCATCCGTCTCGGTATGATCCCAGGCGAAGATGCTTCCATCATGCTTGCTGTAGACGTATGCGTTGTCGAGAGTCGATGCGTACTGGTTGTGGAGATCCTTATCTCTGATGTTCGGACCCCACTCGAAGTAGCGTATGGTACATATAGGCTCCCCAGTCTCTCTGTCTTGAATGGCGACAGTGTACTCGGTCCTTCCAAGCGTGAGAGTGCCAACTGAACCACACGCTTCATTCTTCAGTCCTTCCTCTAGGGCATCCACTCTTCTACAGTTGCGGTCGTCATTAGTGACCGATCCAGAGGCGCTGAACATCTTCAAAACATTTCCTGTAGCTGCGTCCACAGTATAGAGAGTATTCTTCTTGTCTGCGGTGTACACGACTGGAGGATCCTCGCCGGCATAGGGTGAGAGTTCTTCGACCAACTGCTTGACAGTCAATCCAAGCTTCTGCATGCCAACACGCGGTCCAGGCGAGTAAACGTAGAGGCTGCCATCTTGCGAAGGCTCGACTATCCACAGATAATCACCCTCAGCGGGTACTTCCGAGGACGTCGACTTGTTATTCCGGTGGTACGTCGTCTCCACCATAGGTCTGTCGGCCTCTAACTCCCATCTCGGCGCTCCTGTCTTCCTGTCTCTCGCGTGGATCTTTCCATCAACTGTCGCCAGGAGAATGATATCCTCGACTTGCCAATCCTGCAGAGACCGCGCCGGGTGTCGCGAAGTAAGACCAGCGGATGGAGCCGATGATCGGGCAGGAACTGCTCGGACAGCTGGGTTGGACCCGGCTGGAGCAAAAGTCGCAAGGGCGCGCTCGTTTGTAGAAAGAATCGCGTTATTGTGGTTGTTGTTATTGTTCTTGCTGTTTTTGTGGTTGGTGCGCGTGTGAGTTGACCGACCTAAACGGTGGTCGGGCGTGTTACCGGCACCATCGAGCACCTCGGGAGGTGATCTTTGATATGCATTGTTAGGCCGCTGCTGCTGAGCTGCCGTAATGACGGGTATGAGGAGTATAATGCAAAGGAGGGCATTGCTCAGGCTTAGAGCTGATCCAGGGGGTCGTTTTCGAGGCATGATTGGGCTCTCATGGGCGGAAGCACGGCATACAAGAGATTGTGAGCCTGCTACCTCAATTCTGCAATGCGAACAACGCGTTCTGGTCGTAATCAGGTCATCAATGAAGGTTGTTGTGGTAGATGGAAGGATATGGAAGTCGGCAGGCTGAGAGCAGCTGAATATGTGGGATGCCTTGGGCCCTGTGCGTCGTGTGCGAGTGCGATTGCGGAGATGGAGGGTCCCGGCTGCTCACGTCCGACGGTTGGGCCAGACCATGCCCGTAAGCGTCGTAAGCGATTGGCCTGAGCGTGGGAGTACGAGTATGCGAGATACTGTAGTTATACAATACACGAGAAGATGGCGGTGATAGCGATCGTCTTTGGATTAGAGATGTGGTGTAGCTGAGAGATTGTGCAAGCTCTTCCAGGAAGGTTGTTATTGAGAGAATTTTTATTGACGAGGGAAGATCTACTAACAATCCCTTCCCCTTGCGTGCCGCACCTGCAGCTTTCTAGGGCGCCCTCGCGTACTGCGCCTCCCTTTTTTTAATCTTTTCACTAACGCAGTCTTTCTACAAGGCCAGCCATAATCCCGGATGTTACAATTCTGCGCCAAGTATACAGGCTTACAATCAACAGTAGCACGCGACTAATTCATGGTCACCATTCAGTTGGTAACGGATCATCCCCAGTGGTTCAAGGGTCGAGTTTGTGCCAAGGCGCTTCTCAGCGGCGTTCCGAACTCTATCTGCGACTTTACATCTAGGTTCCTTCCGTTATCGATGAGGTAGACAATTGAATAGTAACACCTTTCTTCTGTGTACGAATGCATAACAGTATCTTGTGAGACCCCGTAATGCTATTGATCAGCTTTCATCACATGTCTAGTCACCAGTGAATCCCGACCCATTGATGCCTGCCAGGTGCTGACGCTGACAAAACATGCTCTCCTCAATTGGCGGGGTTGTTAACGCCCGGTAGGAACACGGATCTGTTCAGTGCCATCTCCCCACTCTCTGTATGTGTATATATATCTCGAAGAGTACAGCCTCTAGGTTGAAACTGCACAGCGCTCTATCTGAACAAGTCGACCACCTTCCACACCTCTCATAACCCAACAGTATAGCATGAGCAACATCATCAGAATGGACGAGTACATCTACTCCACTTCCACACTTCCCATACACAAATCTACATATCTAACACCAATTCAGTCCACAAGCTCTCGCCCGCAAACTCGCCACCCAAGGCCCCGTCCGCACCCTCTCCACCCCCTGCAGGATCCGCATCCTGCACGGCGGCGCCTACATCGCCGACACCACCTCTGCCCTCCTAGTCTGGGAACACGACTATTTCCCGCAGCTCTACCTCCCCAAAGCCGCCTTCTCCGCTGCACAGAAGGATGGATCGCTAAAGGTAGACGAGGGGGACAAGATTGAGGAGGGAGGGAAGACGATTGCAAGGATGTGGAGATTGAGAGCTGGGAATGGGAAGGAGACGGAGAGGGCGTTTGCTTTTGCTGGGGATCTGGAGGGTAAGGGGAAGGAGTTGAGTGGGCTTGTTAAGGTGGATTTTGGGGCTATGGGTATGTATCCACTCTTCTCCCTCTCCTACAAGTCTCTGTTTCCGCACCACAGCCATCGACTTCGACGTGCCAGCCTGAGCTAACACTCCCCAGACCAATGGTTCGAAGAAGACTCGCCCATCTACGTGCATCCAAAAGACCCCTACAAGCGCATCCAGATCGTCGCCTCCACGCGCGCCCTCCGCGTTTCCATCGCCGGACACGTCGTAGCCACCTCTCCCACCGCCATGCACCTCTACGAAACCGGTCTCCCAGTGCGGTACTACATGCCGTTAACCTTCATCGACCCGTCAATCCTGCGACCCAGCGACACCCGTTCCAAGTGTCCGTACAAGGGCGAGGCGGAGTATTACCATGCCGAGGTGGGCGGGCAGACGTACAAGGATATCGTCTGGTTCTATACCAGACCGACGCTTGAGAGTGCCCAGATTGAGGGGCTTTGCTGCTTTTATAATGAGAAGGTCGATATGGAGATTAAGGGCGTGGATGGCGAGTGGGAGAAATTGGAACGGCCGAAGACGTATTTCGGTTGAGGTAGGTCGGGTAGTAGACGGGATATAGCCATTCCCCTTAAAGATCCCGTACGGAAGTCTGGGCTGGCGTGTTTACTGCTGGGGTTTGCTCAAGGCGCAGCTGTGGCAGGCTTCTGGAAGCGTCCTTGCATCCAGCATCGGTACATCTTCAGCTTCCTCTGTCGGTTGACCAGCATCCTCCTGTCCACTCCCAGATTGAGCACGTCAAACTGTGGCCAAGCCTCCTCATCCTGACCGATCGAAGCCTTCTTCAAGGTCTCCGAAAGCTCCGCATCGACATCCTCACCCTTAGCCTCCTCTTCCACAGTCCTGCCATTCTCCTGCCTCGTAGCCTCCAACTGCCCCGTCCAAATCTGCCTCAACTCATCCTCCTCAAAGAAGTAGACTCTAGTGCCATCACCCCTGACGTAAAAGTTCTCGTCCAGATACCGGCCCTTCTTGAACCTAACCTGAGCTAAATCACCCCTTCCATAATCCCTGAACAGCAGCAAGCCTCCGGGCTTCAGCAACTCCCACACGTTCCGCACACACTGCTTCCACTGGTCCGGCGCCAGCGCACTGAAGATGAAGATCATAATCACAATATCCACGCTCCCCTTCTCGATTCCCGGCGGCGCACTCCCCTCCCCCTTCCCCGCCGCATCCCACACATCCGCCACAATCGTCTTGCCGTCATACGCCTCCTGGGCCCTAATAATCTCGACCGCCTTCTTCGAATAATCGCACGCGTGAATCGTAAGCTCGGGATTCTGATTCATCGCCATGATCGGAAACGCAGTATTGCCGGCTCCCGCCCCAATTTCCAATATTTTAACCCTCCCCGCGCCCTCCTTCGTCACCTCCCCCAGCACCGGGAACTCCTGCACCAGCCACTTGCGATCCTTGAAGAAATTCGCCTGGTTGTTGCTGTAGAACTTATCCCACCACTTCTCCGGCGCGCCGTTGAAGCGTTTCTTGTCGAAGTCGCTGACGGGGCTGCTGCGTTGGACGGCCGTTTGCGTCTCGATGAAGGCTTTGTAGGCCGAGTCGGTTTCGACGTGGTCCCAGGCGTTGTAGGCGAAGATGTCGTCGCCTTCCTCCAGGTACCGCGACCCGAATTGGAACGGGTCGGTGCGCTTTTGGGGGTTCGAGGCGCTGTCCGTTGCCGGCTTGCGCAGCGGTTGGAAGGTCGCGGGGACGCCGTAGGCGTTTTCTTCGGAGGGGTTGCTGGTGTTGGGCTCGGTGGTTTGGGGAAGGGTGTCGGCGGCGCTGTCGACGGGCGGAGTGGTCGGCGCAGAGGTCGGTGGTGTGTCTGGGATTGTCACGGCGAAGCGCATGTGCTCCATGCCTTTTGAGAGCTGGGCTTTGGGCGTCTTTTGGCGCGCGGCCGCGTCTTGGGGTTGTGCGTCACTCATTTTGGCAGTAGCCTTTTTTGAATGGCTGGGTGGTATGGGATGGGTGATCAATATCTTAAAGTGTTGGATTCAAGAAAATAAATCTCCGACCTGCTGGGGTCGAAATGGAGAGCAAATCTGGGGAAAGAGATCGGCTCGGCCCGTTGCAACTTTCGAGCGCCAGATCGGGCCCGCACCATCGTGAAGTCATCGCGACATTTCTCCAGAAGTCAGTCCCTCGACTTTTAAGACTCGACTATATCTGGCCTTCCTTTCCGGTACCTTGTCTTTGCCAGAGCTCACACAGTCCTTACATTTCGCCCCCGAGACCAACCGAAGCCGGGGAAAACCTTGGAATATTAGGTACCTTACCTCAGACACACCTCTCCATCCACAACCATGAAAGCAATCCGACCCACCTCGACCGCCCTTTCCCAACTCCCGGGGCACCTCACAAGAAGCACCTATCTCGCGCAGCGCACCCAATCCCGACCCTTCGTCTCCGGCCTCCCGAACCCCTTCGCGCCCCAGACCCAAACCCTAACCGCAACGCGCACCCTCCCCTACCCAGCCACAGCCATCTACCGCATCATCGCCGACGTCTCCTCATACAGCGCCTTCCTCCCCTACTGCCGCACCTCCACCGTCACGGCGCACTCCACCCCCGACAGCAGTGGCACCACCTGGCCCGAAGAAGCCCGCCTCAGCATCGGCTTCAGCGCCGAAATCAGCGAAGACTACCACAGCCGCATCTACTGCGCGCCCTCTTCCTTTACACTCGAAGCCGTGTCCGGAGCCACCGAGACCACTCTCCCGGCCGACGCAATCGCGCACCACAACCCGCGGCCCTCCCCAGACGCGGATCCCTCGCGCAACGCGACGGTGCTGACGCATCTGCTCACGCGCTGGCATCTGCGGCCATTCCCCTACAAGCCGGGGCCTATCAGCGGTAGCGGCGGAAAGCCGCAGGAAGAGCCGGCTCCGCTGGAGGCGAGGGAGCAGACGGAGGTGAATCTGAGTATCGAGTATTGCTTCGCCAATCCGCTGTACAGTGCCATGAGTGCTGCGGCGGCGCCGAAGGTCGCGGAGAAGATGGTGGAGGCGTTCGAGTGCAGGGTTAGGGCGGTGCTGGATGGGCCTAGTATGGGTGGGACGAGCAGGAAGGCGGGGACTATGGAAGGGGTGTTTGGGGGGAGGGAGAAGCCGTAGGTGGAGAGACAGGGACGTTGTATGATATTGGTGTGAGGGGCAGGGATGTATGATACATGGTTGCGCAAAACCATGGGTGTTTGTGCAAGTTGTGGTGTTTGTGGCGCATGTGGCCAAAAGTGACTTGAAGTGTGTTCGTGGGTGGCATTTGTAAGGAAATTGTTCATAGATATAGAAGAGACGGCCCCGTAAGGACTGTGTGTATATATAAGGGATTGGTGGCTATGTGTACATATGAAAGCCAAAGGAGGGAAGATGTTGACCGCCCAAACGCTATCCCAAACAGTAAGAGAAAGCCGGCCTGGCGTATGTGAGCACACAACTACCAATCTCATTCCGAATCTTCATCGTCATCATCCTCATCATCCTCATCATCCTCATTGTCTGTCTCTTCCTCACTACTCTCATCTTCTTCCTCAGCCGCCCATCGACCGAAGTGTGCGATATACTGTTGCGGTGCATTGGCTTGGGTGAGTTTGGCTACCACTCGTTCGATATGAGCACGAAAGCCAGGCATGATGTCAGCAAATTGCTCGTCCAAGATACCGACAATGAAGGGCCGATTAGTCTCTGGACGTTCAATGAGTCGACGATACAAGTTCCGGTGCCAGGGCTGATCGATGTATGCAGGGCGTGGCCATGGCACACCCACATAAGCGTCAAAGTTCCAGCCGACGACAGTTTCGATCGTTGTAAGCAGGAAGGTGACGGCGTTGAAGCGGAACCAGGGTGTTCCGGCGTGCTTACGAGCTGTAGCTTCCAGGTCTCGAAGAAGGTTTCGGAGATGTGTTGCTACCGTGATCACGTCTCGGGAGGTGTTGGATCGAACACCAGTTAGACGATACTCGTTGAGGCTGGCAAAGGCTGCTTTGAATTGACCCTTGATCTTGTAAAAGTCCGCTTTGGCGGTATCTTTCTCTCCAATCACCGCTCGAAGGTCGTTCAAGAACGCTGGGTCTTGAGACGCTTTGCGGACTACAACATCCATGAGTTGTCTGTGCAGCGGCCTGGAAGAATGTGAGTATGATGTGGTTGGTATCTCCATTTAGTGAAGTACCTGTCAAATTGTACCATAGTAGCCTGGTCTGCCAACAGTACACCGAAGTTGGACTGTGGAGAGGAACCTGGTAGAAAGATGTCGAACACATCCTCGAGGTAGCGTCCGTCCTCTTCTTGAAGCTCCTCTTGATGCTGTTGACTGTCCAACGAGTCAGTCATTGCTCAGCTTTTGGTTTATGCAGGTATCCGTGGGTCTAATGTGAAGTGTGTGTGTTAGAGCACGACAGGTGCGGTACATTGTTGGTTTTACAGCCCCTTCCGCGTCCTTTGATGCAGGTACCCTTACTCTCTAGCTGCCTGAGCCCGGGTAACAGCAGGCATTTTTCCGGCTTCTCTCCCTTCTCGAAGGGATAGATGGCCGAACAAACTCGTAGGCGTCTTCGGTGACATTAATGGAAGTACACAAGTATCACGCCCCATTGCGATGTAGAGTTGATAAACGTATCTTTATAAGCCTGATGTGTTCGACTGTGATCCGTGACAGCTTTCCGATTGTGCGGCACAGCGGCCTGATATATTGTTGTGGAGGTGTCAACGGGAGCAGCACGGTAGTATGCCTGTCCACTGTACCAACCATGTTGAGGACAACCGGAGCTTGGTCAGGCTTGTGCATGGAGGGGTGTTGGTCCCCTGAGCCTTAGGTCTCGTCTGCCAGGTCCCGAGACCGCGGCACTAATCATCGTGACGGCACCCGGTGTTGGATTTTCCTGAGTCTATTGGATTTGATGTCTTCCATTACCAGCTTTCTGATGGCGGGTCAATATTCTGCCACTCTCTATCGACTTCCTGAGGCATCTTCGCAACCGTCGCCTCAACATGATGTGGTCTTGAACCATGAATCATGAGATGAGGGTGCCGTATGTCTCAGCGGTGGCTTGGGCATTAGCTTCGACCTATCCCGCAGTGCCGCAGTAAGCTTGATAGTAGTCAGTTGGCTTGCTTGACAAGAGTGCCGCATGGAGGGGGGCAAACTGCGGATGGTTTAAGCTCAGCTGATTCAACGTCAATGTAAGGACCCGTCATTATGCATAATGCATAATGCGGCGCATGGTTCGGCACCTTCACTCCGATCATACCGACAGTGCATGAGCTGTTGTTTCTGTTCGTGTGAAGGTGGTGCAAGAAGGTTGAGGGTGTAGCTCCAGCTGGGCGTAGAGATTCGCTTCACTCAGCCCGCCAATCATCCGAAAGCGGAAGCTGCTCACGGGCCACCCTAAAGCATCACAACGGCAGGTGCACTCGTCCACTGCAGCCTTGCACTTTTCAAGCCCTGCCAACGAGTCTTTTGTAAAGGTACCAACATACTTATTGAAACGAGGCTTTGAAGTGGCACTGTGCCCGGTTGCGGCTGATTTTGGCGACCTATAAGCGCCCACTCTACGCGCCCGAACTTTTGAGCCACTCTCTCGGCTAAGAACACAACTCTCAATAACCTACTGTCTCTTCTAGTTTCTAGTCGGATGGGTCGGTCGACGAGAGACTCGCAAGCCACATTCCATCTATCCTGAACGCCTTGCTGCAAGCGAATGTGACAGGAAACGGAACTGTACCCCGAGGGCACAGTTTGTGCTCGGCTTAATCGAATCTGCATATGATAGTGCCAAGTGGCCAATGAGAAGAATTGTATACCAAAGCTAGCCAATGGAAATTGACCCAAAAGCATGGGAAACGGCCGGAAGGAAAGGCATACCCCATTGGCTGAGACAGTAGACTTGATACTTGCATCGACACCTTCAATTGTTGTCGGACCGGCCGCTTGCACCTTCTCTGATGCAAGCTATCTGGTCAGCTTCGCGGGACGGGAGCGACTGTAGCTTTCGTTGCTAAGAGGTGGACGCCAGACTGTACATGAAAATTCCAAGCTCTTCGGCCTTCGCGTAATCAAATCTGCATACTACCGAGAACTCTCCCCACTTTTCGCGTACGTTGTGGAACTTTCAGAGCTGTGTGACTTCTTAGTCTCTTGAACCGTGCTGGCTGGGAACAATTTTGGTGGAATGGAGCCCCATGGTAGCCCTGATAGCCCCTCATCCTGGCCCAGAGACTTCAAGTCTGGCGGGTTGTACACTGCATTCGCCTGCCGTTGATTCTGAGCTTCCCTTTCTGCATCCTCTTTTTCCTGCTTGGCTTTCTCTCCTTGATATCATATGTCAGCTGGGGTCTGCGTTGATCAGAAGACATTGCCCCGGACGGGACCGGAGCAAGCTTACGAAACCTCCGTTGAGCCATCTTGTTCTGCACCCTTCTCCTCTCAGCTGGATCAGAAATACCCGACCAGTCATCTTCAGCCCTCTGTGGAGGGTCGCTTCCCGGAGTACCAGACATGTCCTGTGTTGTACCGGTGTGTCCGTTGAAAAGGGAAGCGTCTGGCTTGCGGCCTTTTGAAACACCACAAAGAAGGTGTCGCGGATCTACGTAGCAAGTCGCCGACGTCCGTGAGCGTTGCATACTTATACTTGGTGCCGTAGGTACAGCTGTCGATTCAACAAAGATAGAAACTCAGCAAGGAGTCTTCTACTTGTGTAAGATGAAAAGGAGTGACACGCCTTAGGTCCAAGGCCGCGCTGAAGTAGGATGTTCTGGGCATTTGAGCACTCATACTGGTCTTACCGTAATCCCTTCCAAACGCGGAGGGTAACGTGGGATGCGTACCATACTCTTCAGCCTCAGATTTGCTAGGGTTACATACAAGCTCTCAGAGGTTGCCGGTGATAAAGTAGGGTCGGAATGGCAAGGATCTGTTTGATAGCGTGAGGTCCTCAAGGAGAAAGAGATGGTCTAGAGCTCAACTTACCCTGCACACAATTACCAAATTGTCGTCGTAACAAGACTCTACGACGAGGGTCATGCGGTGAGTAGTTGTTCCGTAAAGAAGCAACGGCGCCAAGCCTGAGATGTATCGAAAGAGATGATGATGATAATACAGCTGCCTTGATGCGAAGTCTCAAACGGGTAAAGCGACACTCTTTGACCGACTGATTGCCACTGTCGGTAACCTAGTTTTGGAATGCCGTGCCCTCTTACATGTAATCTTAGTAGCCAACACATTCAGCTTCGCCTATATTTCAGGTCGAGTCATGAGTAGGGATCGGCATCGCATCTAGGCTAGCGAATGTGAATGTTAATGTTCTGGTTAGCTTGTTCTGAACGAGAATCTTGATGCTGTGGCTCTTTCTGGGGCTTAATGGCAACAGGTAGGATCAGAAGGTCAACTACGCTCTGCAACCCTCGAGATCTCATGTGTGTTGATAGGTTGCATGCGTTGCCTGTAATAAGATGATTTGCCTCCAGTAACCGTACAACAGGGTTGGCTGGACGCCTGTGGAAGTGATCGGTGAGAGTGAACAATGCCCAGACATTGGCATTCTCGAATTGGAAAGCAAAAAGAGCGATTGTGTACAAAGATGGGAGATCGTCACAATGGATGTGGAGGGGAATTGGCAGGGCAGGGAAGGAAGGAAGTGCCTTAGGGCTGGGGTCAGCTAAATCCGACAAGGCCGGGCACCGCCCACGCCGAGATCGACATGAACAGTGAGTGACTGGACACGACATTCGAATGTTGCCCTACGAGCGTACGAATGTCATGCAGCTTGTGGGCTCGGTCGCGGAATAGGCCGTCAAGGTAATCCTAGCTCGGAACGTACGGCTTGAGTCGAGGTAGAATGTTCCAAAACGAACCAAGCCAGCACCCGTCCAATCACCATCCTTGACCACATCAAGTGAGGAATGCTTGTTAGTTGTTAAAATGTAAATTCGTAAAATACCATGAGCTTCCTACGAGCGTCAAGCTCGACAACGCCCCAGCGCCTCATGCAATGCCATGTCTAATGTACAAGAGCCCGCCTGCTAGTGTCCATTGGCTCTTTATTGTGATCTCCCCACGATTCCGCTTCCTCTAATCCTGTCTGCCCTTCAATAACCGCTTGGTGACCTTGTCCTTCTCTATTATGTAGACGTGTGCACCCCAGCCGGAGAGGGCGTCTCTGTCGACGGCGTTGAGCAGTGCCTGCGAGACGGTCTCGAAAAGATCCTCAGGACCCTACACAATGTTAACAGCTGTATTTTTTTCTCTCACCCTGATCCCATGAACGTACCAAATCTGGCTCCCACAGACCCTCGCAAGTTCCGAACAGCTGATCGCTCGCAGTACCGCTAACAATGAAGTCCTTCGCGAAATCGATGCATCCAATACTGTCGAACCCGCAGATGAACGGCTTTCCAGTTGTGTGGTTGATTCCAGCGATGACCGGGCTGACGAACCATGGTCCGAAACGCCTCTCGTATAGCGAACTGCTGACCAGGTTGGCCATAGTCTGTGGGCTGATCTGACGCTCTTCGCGCAGACGGTACATGTTGACCTTGTACCGCATTGTCTCGGCGACTGTTGATACGTCCGTTGCGAGACCAGTCAGACCGAGATATACATCGCCGTAGTTGAAGATCTTAGGGAAGTTGTTCGAGACGGTGAGGGCTTGGAGACCGAGACGGAGATCGCAGGCGATGGCAACGCAGTCCTTGCCTACCATAGCAACACAGGCACCGCCATCTGATTGGTAAGTTAGGAGATATAATCGTATGAGAGTGCGGACGGCGTACTTATGGAGAAAGGAGAAGACTATTGAGGTTAGCAACCTGTAGGAGCTAGCTTGGTTGGCTTGAAGGGAGCTTACCATCTTTTAATGTGAGCTGCGTTCGTAAAAGTGTGGGAGATTACTTCTATGTGGAGAAACTGCAGCGACAACGCAAAGATGCGCAGAATGTTTCCGCTTGATGGAGGGAGGAGATGGGGAGATGGACTGGTATACGCTGGTGGCAGTACATAGACGACGTAGCGAGGCAGCTCCGGCGGCGCGTCAGGCTGCGCGGAAAGTTCCGGCCGCAACTCGTAGGGTCTCGCGGCCGGGGATCTTTGACTTGGGAGAGATTTTGGACGATCAAACACACCACCACACGAAGATGTTGTTACAAAGAATATCCCGGCGCGCAGGTGCCTTCAAGTCGCTAGCTGAGAGCACAGTATGCCCATCACAAATTGCATGTTTTCTGCCACAATCGCTGACCTCATTCCTCAGTCAAGAACTGCTCAAGCCTCATGGCAGCAACGGCGACTTCAGCACAATGTACCTCCTCTTCCACACGACGATGTTTTCAGCACGGGGGGTGTTCCAGGTCTGCTTAGTGCAGAGGGTTACGATATTGCGTGGACACAGTACATGAAGATGGTTGTGAGGAGATTGAACGTCATCACCGCTGGTACGACATTCGTTTCTAGTACATTACCCACGAGACAGACCTGACCGTCATATCCAGGTTTCCCAGAAGAGCACGCCCAGCCGAAAGCCATAGTAATACAACACGCCCGCAGTCCGACCACCGCCTCCCTCTTCAACCACGCTAGCATGGCGCACAACAACCAACTCTTCTTCGAAACCCTCTCCCCCAAGCCCAAGCCGCTCGCCGAATACCGCTCCCTCGAAGACTCCCTCGTCAAGACCTTCGGCAGCATTGACACCCTCCGCAAGACCATGATCGACACCGCCGCCTCCATGTTCGGACCGGGCTTCGTCTGGCTCGTCTGGGCCTCGACCCCCGGCGCCCGCGTCCTCGGCCTGGAAAACCGCGCCGGCTTCCGCATCCTCACTACCTACAATGCCGGCACCCCATACTCCGAGGCCGGTTACAGACAGCAGGGGCTCGACCTGAACAACCACAGCCCCGGCAGTGCGGCGAGCGCTCAGGCACGCCTGCAGGCGCAGCACAACGTCGTGCAGAACGTCGCGGGCTCGTTCGGTGCCGCGTCAAAGGCTGGCCAGGATGCATCCAAGTACCCACCAGGCGCGGCGTTCGTGGAGCCCGTGCTGTGCGTCAACACGTGGCAGCATGTCTACCTGACGGATTTCGGCGTCGCTGGAAAGAGGGAGTATCTCAACCGTTGGTGGGATGCTATTGACTGGGATGCTGTGTACGCGAGGGCCCCGGCTGAGGCGAAGAGGACCAAGCTTGGTAGCTTCCAGACCTCGTGAGTTTGGTCAGATGACAGCTTGAGGCACGGTGGAAGGAATGTGGCACAGCTTGGGGCGTAGGTGTTGGTTGTACGATGAGATCGAACACCATCAGGAAAACTTGCATGGCTGGCGCTCTTGGAGCATTCGGGACGGCGCGAGGCCTAGCTTTGAGTAGGGCGCTCTGGTTCATGTACCTACGGCTGTATATGGCAATATATTGAGCCATCTCCCTCCGACGGATGTTGGAAGTATCCTTATCCACATGTATAAATAGAATGGACCGTTATACCAACAAGATCTTCACTTTCGGGAGTTAGGAATCCTGTTTTGGATATGCCAACCCGAATCTGGCATTGCTACGTCAATACAGAGCGGTCAGCTTTCATCCCCCCTTTGCAAGAAGAGCATCAAGCGAGCTGGCCACACGCACGCCCCTAAAGCTGTGCATGGCTATGCCTCGCCTTTACTTGTTTGGCCCAGTAAGCTGTCCGACAGTCGTAGATGCTAAACAATCAAACCTCTGCCTCGCACGAAGTCCCTCTCGCCATTGTCGAATCCGCCAACTGGTGCCTCTCTGCACCTCTAGCCTTTTTGCACTACCACCCCAGGTTGCAATCGCATCCAGAACAAGAGATTCAACCCAGCTGCACAACAAGTCAGCCTGTTGTACTGTCCAGAGTCTCCAACATCGCATTCACGAGCTGAACAACATAGGCAGATCCTTTCCCAATCAATCCACACAGCCCCTGTATCAACCGCCTGCAACACCTCGTAAACATTCCGTCCCGGCGGCTCAACGGACCAAGAAATAGAAACTAGGAATCACTTCAAGACGATTAAGAGCGCCTTGAGCTGTGGACATGGCGTCCCAGTAGTGGCTTCGACAGACTGCTTCAGAAAGTGAATATATGGAGTTAGGGTAAGGATGAGGATAGAGTGTCCTATATCGTCCTCCACCCTACGTACAGCTACCGTCGCATCCTGCTCGACGCTCCCCTGCTCAAGTATAGAAAAAAGTGACTTATCGCCTTGGAGTTCGTAGTACGCCGCCGTCACCCCCAGCCTGTCGGACGAGCTGCTCCTGTTGGCCGTCTACTTCTAGGCCCCAAAGGCCGCCACCATATCACCGCCACTGCCACCCCCTTGTCTCCCCTTCCATCCCCTCCCCTTCCCTCGCACCCTCCCCCACTCAGCCCAGTCGAATCCAAAGCCAATCACCGCCTAGCACACAACAACCCTCCCCCCAACCCCCTTCCCCCTCACCAACCCCGCCACACACTCCCTCTCCCCGACCCCAGCACAAACAACCCAACAATCAACAGCCCTCTCCCCACCCGCCACCCTTTCCTTCCAGCGCACTGCCACAATCATATCCGCGATCCTGGTCCCGTCGCCGGTCCCGAAGCGTGCCTCTGTCGCGGCTTCGGCTTCGAGCTGCTGGAGGAGAGAGGAAACGTGGTGTTTGAAGTGGCTCAGGGCGTGGTGGGGCACCCGGGCGAGGGGCAGGATGTGAGGGGGCAGAGCGTGGTGCTGGGAGGGGCCGAAGCAGGGGGGCCAGGACTCGAGAGGCTGAAGGGGTTGTGCTGGGCTGGTTTCTTGGTCTTGTGCTGGAGGCTGTGCTTGTGCTTATGCTTGAGTTTGAGCTTGAGTCTTCTCTTGGCCTTTCTTCTTCTGGCTGCTAGCGCCCGAGTGAGACTGAGCCTCGACAGACCCTGGAACAGGGCCTGGTCCACTATATGCCGGGCTTGCGCTGCATCGCTGACACGGGCTTGGGCTGCTTGATGGAGAATTTTTGAATCTTGGGGCTGGGGGGCTGTGAGAGGATGGGGTTGTTAGCGGTCTAGATTTCGTGGTCCATTGAAGCTATTGAAAACGGGGAACTGCGTGTGTTTTTCAAAGGGATCGTTGGTGCAGCACTAAGCTCTGAGAAAAATACGGTTGGGAGGAGGAGTGAAGCAGGTAGTAGGATTGTAGGTTTAAGGTACCTTATACGCGAGCGCATCCTTGGCTGCTTTGCGTTTGATCTGGAAGAAGGCGCCGGAGCGCTTGTCCTTGGTCTTTCCGCTCGTGGTAGAGTTGCCTGCCATAGTCTGATTTGTGTTGGAATGAGTGCTTTTGATGTTTTGAGGTTGGTTGGGCTGTTTTGTTTTGGGTGGAAAGTCCAAGGGCTCGCTTATTGTGTGCGTAGGCGGCGTAGAGAAATATCTTGAGAGACGAGGGTAAGAAAGATGTTGCTAATGCGCAAGGGACCGGCTGTTGGGCTTGAGTGAAGGTGTATTGAAGGTGGGACCGATGAGCGATGGATCAAGAAAGGGGATGAAGATGGTGTGAAGCCGAATTGTCCTGCAACCGACTGTAATGTGGATTTAGAAAAAGAAAGAGAAGAACGTATAGAAGGAAGAAGGGAAGTAAGAGCTAGTTGGACACCATGAAGAAACTTATATCCCTTGGAGCCGGTGATGGCTGGCTACTGACTATTGTGAATCTTACCTTGGTATTGTTGATTTTCAGCCCCATGAGGCGAAAGTGAATCCGAGTCGGATGAAACGCGACAAAACAGTGCCTGAAACCATTGTAAAGAGTTCGACCTACCAGCCATTCCTTTGTGTAAGTTAGTGGCCATAAGGGTAGCGTAGCGGATGAGGAGCAGAAGAACTGGAACTGGAGTGAAGAGAAGCAGAGGAAGGACCACGTTCGGCACGACTTGAAGCCCACGCTTATGTCAACCAGATTACTAAAGGTACGGACTGGACTGATGGGAATTGAAGGACGGAATTGAGACAAGGAGGACAGAAATAGACACGCTCATTTGTCTCCTTCTATATTCGGTAAGTAACGATCGTCGCATCGTCATTAGCTTACGAAAACACCGAGGCAACTGCGCTTTCAGATCCCACGCCTGGGACGCCTAGACCTTTGAGAGATCAAATGAGAGTTACCTCAACCCCTCACAAACCGCCTGTCTTGTTCAAACCACCGCCAGCCCCAAGCCTAGTCGGGGAGTAATAACGGATCAATCTCGTCCTACATGACCATCTCCTCCCCCCTAGCCCCCGCCCCACCCGTCAACTCCGCAGCCCTGCTCTCCTCAACCTCTCGGTTCAGCGCCTGCAGATGCTCAAAATGCCTCGCCTGTTCAAACGCCCCGTAGCGATTTTCCATATCCTGTCTCATCTGCGCCGATGACACGGCCGGGTCTGGTTCGCCGCCCCACCCACCTACAGCCATTGGGGCTGCTGCTGCTGCGTAGACCGGGTCGAGCCGGTGTTGCGACGCTTGTTGCTGGTACCCGGTCGACATGTATGGTTCCGCTTCCATTTGGTGCTGGGGGGGATGGTAAAGGTGGTGCTGTTGCATCGACTGCAGGATCCTTGGCGGCTCAGGCGCGGCGGCGCCATCGATATTCGTATCCTGCATAGCCGCGTCTGAAGCCAGCGGTTGCTGGACCTGGCCCTCCCTTCCCTGCATCCTGCGCTCATACCTCAGCCGAGCCATGTCCTCCTCCAGCTTCATGCTCGTGTGGGGCCAATGCGGGTTCGCGTGGTCTGCGAGCTCGGCATCGCCGTATTCGGGGGGCGCGATACGCCAGAGCTCGAGGAGGCGCAGGCGTTGGGTTAGGTCTGCGGTGCGGTAGAGATGGATTTGAGAGGCGAGGAGGGAGGATGGGTTGATTGAGTTTTGAATGAGCGTTGCTTCGAGGTCTGCGTCAGTTATGTAGGTCTCGTCCGGTTGGGAGGGTTGGTTGGGTTGCTGGTGCTCGAAGGGAACCGGGGAGGTGGATGGTTCTGATGCGGCCTTTGGGCGGAGGTGGGCGGTGGGGGTATAGTGCATTGATGAGTAAGTCGTTGCTTGCTCGGCCGGCTGTTGTTGTTGGAAACGGAACTGCTGATTGGGTGTTGACGGGTTGGGTTGCACGATGTTCATGTTTTGGGCGAAGAGGCGGGCCAGCTCGTCTTGTTGGTAATTGGACATGGTGTTGGTGCGTGAGCCTTGAACATCTGCTCCTAGGGAGCTTTCGCCACACTGGGGGAAACGTCTGTCAGTGGTTTGCTTTGTACGAGGTTATGGGTCTTACGTGGCTGCACTTGTGTGCTTCTGAGAAGACTGCTGGCGAGTATGATACGGGTGTATCGTAAGAACAAAGTTGGCAGTAATGGACCAAGATGGGCCACATTGGAGGATGGATACCTCTAAGGTATACAAGAAGTAAGGCAGCAAGGTACTTGTATGGAAATAGATGTGACACTTATGAAACGTAAGCTTGTTACCAAGCAAGTGGCTTGGTAAGGTATGAACAGCAAGAACGGACAGTGTTTGCTTGTATATCTATTGAATGTGGGAAGAGCAACACGGCTATGTGTTGTAATATTCTAGGCTTCCGTTTCCGGGTAGTCAATCCAGGAAGCTCCAGCTCCAGCTCCGGGAATCCAGTGGCACAGGCTCTATTACGTCCGGATATGGTGCAGAATAGCAGGTCCAGGATGGCGGGATAGGCAGAGGAGATGAAGTATCGGAAGATGCGGGGGTATGAGGGAACCCTTGAGAGATGGAGGCGAGGGAAGTGGATGGTTTACATTATATAGAGGAGGTGCAGATGACATACTTAGTGGGCAGCTACGGGTAGCTTGAGCATGCCCCAAGTTATATTAGCGGGCCTCGATCAATCGATAAGGACAAAGCGCAGGCACCCCCCATTCGCTTCAGCCAATTGAATGGTCAAACGGGTCAAATCGGGCAGCGCTTTGTGACTACATTTACCGCGTCAAAGAAAGCTTGAAACAGACCGACATTTGTTATGAACACCGCTTGGTACAGTGGTATACCTGCAACATGAGCTAGATGGAATATATTCCACTGTACCCTATATGTAAAGATGAGTTGCTTCCAAGTGAGAGACATGGAGCTCGTACAGTAATGGCGTCGTTCACCGCCGAACTTGACAGCCAGCCCGCTACGGTGGACGACAAGCGCCAAGACTACAAGCCGCAGCTCATACTGTACGACGTACGGACGCGTTTCATAGCTTGCCTAGCACATACCGTCATACAACCTACACCTTCTCTGCCCATCTACACCGCAACATCTCCGACATCACCGCCACTCCACTCTACACTCACCGACCTCATCTAGCGTCTTTGCAGTTCTCCCCAGCCACACCAGAACTCCACCTCACATCCACATCTCCACGTAGCCATGGTACGTCAAGCTCCCCCAATCACTCTAGCACTTCAACCTAACATCTCCTCCAGACCTCCATAGGCACAGGCTACGATCTTTCCAACTCCGTCTTCTCCCCCGATGGCCGCAACTTCCAGGTCGAATATGCAGTCAAGGCGGTAGAGAACGGCGGCACAGCAATCGGCATCAGATGTAGAGACGGTGTGGTTCTGGCTCTGGAGAAGCTCATCTCTTCCAAGCTACAAAAGAAGGATGCAAACAAGCGGATAGCGACTGTGGATCAGAACATCGGTGTGGTACGTCTCGCCTCTCATCCTCCGAAACCTCCCCCAGGATACCCACGCATCCGTCAGTCAGACGCAGCGTAGAGACCCATGCTAACCACACGTACAAACAGGTATCCTCCGGCCTCCAACCCGACGGCCGCCACTTCGTCTCCCGCGCCCGCGACGAAGCCGCCAGCTGGCGCTCGCTGTACAAATCCGCGATCCCCGTCTCCTCGCTCGCCAACCGCATGGGCAGCTACGTGCAAGCCTACACGCTGTACCAATCCGTGCGTCCGTTCGGCATCACCGCCATCGTCGGCGGCTGGGACTCTGAAGCCGAGGCCGGGGTCGACGCCCAGGTCGGCAGCGGACCCAGCGTGGGGTCTGGCGGCAAGAGCGCGGGCGCCAAGCAGGGCGGTCCGTATCTGTACATGATTGAGCCGAGCGGACTGTACTGGGGCTACTATGGCGCTGCGACGGGGAAGGGCAGACAGGCGGCTAAGGCGGAGTTGGAGAAGCTGAAGCTGAGTCCGGCCGATGGTGGAATTAGCTTGGAAGAGGGTGTTAAGGAGGCTGCTAGGATCATCTATGTCGCGCATGAGGATAGTAAGGACAAGGAGTTTGAGTTGGAGATGACGTGGGTCAGTGCGGTCGACGGGCCGACTAAGGGACGGCATGAGGAGGTGCCGAAGGAGTTGAGGGAGGAGGCGGAGAGGTTGGCTAAGAAGGCGCTGGAGGGTGAGGATGAGGAGGAGGAGAAGATGGAGGAGTAGGTAGAGTAGGGGTTGTTGGGTGCTGAATTGAGGGGTTGTAAGATACCTATTAGGGCCCTGGCCTGGTCTAGTGCTCTTTGCATGCCGTGAAGAGGCTAGGGGCTTTTGCATCGATACAGGGGTGCTGGCAGATACAGAATTATAATGGCTTTCAAGACGAATTAAAACACCGCCGTTCCATCTTACATACCTGTAGACATGTCAGTTTCGTTACATGTACACTAGCTGTCAAGTCTATTTACACCAGACTCATATTCCGCCGAATATGCAGACGTCATGACATGCATGGCGAACTCGTACGAACAAGCCGAAAAGGCCAACTACGAAAGCCATACCTAGCTTTACCCGGTCCGGGAACACATACATAAGGTACATACATTCTGAACCCTCTTCCTCTTGCAGCAACTCCCTCATAATGCCTCCAACGGTGATACTAATCCGGCACGGCCAAACCCTGCACAACGTAGCCCAGGACATAGAAGATCTAGAGCAGATGTCGGGGGATGCTCAGATGGGAAAGTTAGACATACATCCATACCTCACGCAGCCCAGTGTGCCTGCGAAATACACCAAGTGTGTTCGGTTTCAGAAGAATTATACTAATAAGTTTAAAAGGGTTGGTCACCTTTTCACGTCTTCTATGCATATGTAACGCCCCATTTCCTGTCAGGGAAATACCTAGTCCATTCCCCGCCATACCTAGCCATGCTACAACCCAACCCCTCTAACCAACAACCAAAGCGCAACAGGCACAACCACATTATCATTCGCACCCGTCAACACCGCCTCCATGAAACTAGCCCCACAGCCCGCCAAAACCGCCTTGCCCACAACAAGCCCCCAATATTTTAAACCCAGCTCCGCCATCTCCCCACCCAAACCTCTCTCATCCCGCCACCCACCCAGCCCAAGCCAGCCCTTCGCAAACACCAAGCCCAGCGTGACAGCGGCCGCAAACGCCGCAGACCCTTCGAGACTCTTGCCGCCGATCCACGGCCACTTTCTCTTCCCGAAGCGGCGGCCGATCAGGGAGGCGGCGGCGTCGCCCATGCCGACGCAGATGACGCCGGAGACCATCGCTACCTCCCTCTTGTCCTGCTCTAATTCCCAGCCGCCGCTGTCGCCACCGCCGTCGCCATTGGTGTTCAGATTGCGGTCAAAGCCAGCCAGACTCAACCACAACGGCACAGCGCATCCGACGAGGAGAAAAACATGGCTAACGACGACCGGGCCCCTCAGATCCCTGCCGTCGACGTAAGGCGCGACGAATTTTGCGATAGCGGAGCCGAGGGGCGGGACCTGTGCTGCGCGGAGGAGCTCGAGAGTAAGGAAGACAGCGAGGACGCATGCGAGGGCGAGAGCCGCGAAGCAGGGATCCAGGAAGGTGGACGGCAGCAGCATGAGCACCATCATGCCGTGGAAGACTTTGCGGCGCGTGTCGACTTCGAAGCGCGTGCTGAGGGAGAGGACGAGGAGGAGGCCGAGGGTTAGGATGCTGAGCCAGTAGGCTATTAGTAGGAGGCGGGTGTTGGAGGGGCCGATTGTGGCGCGGAAGGTTGGGATGGGGAGGAGGGGGGGTGGGTTGAGGGCGGTGGTGCGAAGGTCGGTGAGGATGGTGGTGAGGATTGAGATGGGTGAAGAGACGCCGGAGATGTAGAGGCCCCAGTAGGGCTTGAGGTCGCCGAGGAGGTAGGTCAGGGCCCAGAGGATGGGTTCGGTGCTGCCGAGGGCGTGCTGTTTGATGTAGGCGCGTACGGGTATGAAAATGATGAAGAGGAGTGTAAAGTAGGTGTAGCCGGCCCACACCCATTTCCGCAATGCGGCGCCGGCAGGGGTGAGAGTTAAGTACCACTTGCGGGCAGTAGAGCGTGCGCTGTTACTCGTGAACGATGTACCGAAGAGTGCGGCCGGTAGGTCGGCGCTGGCGATTGTGTGGCGTCTTCGTTGCGAAGCTGACGGTCTTGGTTGCTTCGCCGTCTCACTGAGGTCGCCGTTTGGGGTGGGCTCGACTGCCGACCTGGGTTCCTGAGCAGTATTTGTCCTGGTTAGACCGCCCATACTAAGCTTGAATAATTTCGGAGGAGCCGCTTTCGGCTGGAACTCATACCCGTCCTCATCGGCGTCGCTTTCAGGATCCTCATCGGCTCGGAAGCTGTGCAAGAGTCCACGAAGCGTAGCCACCATCAGAGCTTTAACGTCATTGAGCAGTGAGTCTTCCGTAGAGCTAGATCGGTAAGCGGCGTGCTTCAATCGCCATCTCGGGACTCTGGCAAGCGCGACGTTCCAACGCAGGACGTGCGTGCAAAGCCCAAAGACCCAGAGCGGTCCTATCCACAGTACGCCTTTGAGTATGACGGCCTGCGGCGAAATAGCAAAGAATATCAGGTTCACCAGTGAGGTAGAAAGAAGTTGCTTCTCAGGGGGTAGCAGACTCGTCGTTGTCAAGAAATGCAGCGGCGGCAGCAGAGCTTGGTGTAGCGGGTACAAAGCAGTGAGCGTTTCCGAGTCGAGAAAGGGTGACTCAGCAGCCTTGAGACCGTACGGAAGCGGCGGAAAACGTTTCGATGGCCATTCGGTGTTCTCGGAGCAGATCAGAGGGACAAGCGAGATCATCCAATGCAGAACATTAAAGTCAGCTATCCGGGAAGAGGCGGGGAATAACCGCGGTGGAAGCGACGCCAACCCAAGTATAAGATTCGGCAGCAGAAGAGCCGGGAACTGGGGAAGCAATGACAGCGCGACAAGAACAGGTATGAAAGTCGGGTAGAGTACAGACGCCGGGTCGAAGCTCGCAGGAACCCGAAAGCGCTTCCAGATGTTCAGATAGCCCAGCTCCGGACCAGAAGAAACCACGCGGAGCGGATAGGCGAGGATGAGAAGCGCGACGCAAGCGACCTGGCCGACAAGTTCTGCTGTGGTTGAGTATCATGAGCTTTGCCTTTTCGCACTCCACATGTCCGTAGACAGCTTTATGACAGGGACGGGACCTACCTCGATGCCACTCCCAAACCGACGCCCAGACCCGCGGTCCACCGAGCACAACGAAGCCCACAGCCCCCAACAACGCCGTCTCACACGTGCGCCGTATCCTCTCCGCCCTCCTCCTCTTCTCCCACACCCGCCGCTCGGCCTCCACCTCCTCCTCTTCCAGCCTCCTCCTCTTCAACCCCGCCGTCGCGCCCTCAAAATACCCCTGTATCTTCTTCCCCTCCCGGTCAAGCTGACTCGGCGTAACCAGGGGCGTACCATCCTGGCCATCCAGCAGTCTCAGCCCCTTGCGCGGGCGCAGAGCAGCGGGCGGCAGCGCCCTCAAAAGGTGCGGTCGCTCGTCGTCGGCCTCGGTGCCGCTATCACTAGTCGCAGTGGACTGGGCCTTGGACTCGCTGCGGTCTTCCGCGCTCCATGTGCCTGCATTGGGCGCATCGGATGGCGGCGGCGTCACCGTGACATCGACATCGACATCCACGCCTTCATCGCGGGCAAGACTGGATCCGTGTCTGAGATACGGATGCGGGGAGCGGTTCCTAATCACCGCGCTGTCGTCTAGCTGCGGAGGTTTCAAGGCATTCTGTGGCATGCTCGAGGAGTTATTGTCACCTTTGCGTCGCAAGCATTGCCAGAGCTGCAAGGTAGGGATTCGTTGCGCAGCGTCGTGAGAATCATGGCTACTTGCACATCATGACATGTGAAGACACGTTATGCAATGGGGTTCAACGTTGGTGCGCGACGTAAGCCAATGCTTGACTTGACGGCTGGGAAGGACGGACGGGAGCCTCAGCCTCAGGGCAAGCTTTCGGCAAGGACATCCGAATCTCCCCATCTACGGGCTACAACTTGAATTGCAGATCGATCGTCGAGGTTATGTGTTGGATACAATATGTGTAGTGCTCACTAATATACGGTGCTTGCTCAGATCAAGCATGTGGCTTTCATGTCTTTCTAGTTCTACAGATAGCGACACGTACATAAACTACATGTAGATGACAGTTTACTACCCTCTCTCACCAGCCATGCCGTCCTCACAAGAACTTATTATCCCTCAACCACCTCTCCACATCCTCTCTATCTCTCCTCAACCAGCCAGCCTTAGCCCTAATAGCATCAAAACTCTGCGCCAGACTCTGGTCGAAGCCTTTAGTACTCCTCTCCTTGAAGAAAGTCTCAATCTCCTTCAACTGCTCCTCGCTGGTGAAGCTGCTCGTACACAGGGTGACGACGCTGCCCAGCATGCTAAGACCCGGTGGCAGCTTCTTCTGGATGGTATCCCAGTTCTCCTTCATCCAGCTCCAGAGCGCGACAATGCCCTCTTTGTGCGAGCGCAGACCGCCAATTGGCAGGTAGATGTCCTGCTCCTTGACTTCCTTGCTGAGGGGGAGCGTCAGAGTGCGCTGGATAAGCTCTGGCTTCTTAGCGCGACCGATAGCACGGAGGGCAGTGTTACGCTCATCGCTAGTCTTAGCAGTGCGGTACTCGTTCAGAATAGCGTCGTATTCGGCCTCGCCGCCATTAGAGAGGACAACAGCGAAGACGCCGGCACGGAGGTTGGGGTGGATAGCGTCACGGTCACCGTTCTTGAACTTCTCGAACATGTCGAAGGCGGCCTTTTGAGCCTTGTCGTCGCCGGCAAGCGCGGCACTGCTGAACAGCAGAGACTTGAACTGCTGCTCGATGTGGCCGTCCTTGTCTGTGAACTCCCAGCCAACCTCGTGTGCCTTCTTGGCAACCAGTTGGCGCTGGAACGCCTTCAGTGCGTCCTTGGTCTTCTCATCTTCAAAAACCCAGGCGGCACGTACAGACCCGATGCGGGCAGTGAGTTCATCCCAAACAACAAACTCAGACTCGTTCTCGAAACCCTTAAGCAGGGACAGCACACCGGAGGTCTTCTGGTAGCCAGAAGCGGCAAGAGCACCAGCATCAGCGATCATACCAGCGCGATCCTCAACGGTAAGAAGACCCTTGCCAGCAGCCTCACCAAGCTTCTGCAGACGCTCTGGGGAGTAAGAAGTGCGGTAAATACCAGAGTGGTCTGCATTGATCTTGAAGAAGTCCAAATCCTTGACCTTGAAGCTATGCTCCCGAGTATCGAGAGTGAGCTCCTCATCGACACCTTCCTTGGTGCGCAATCCCAAGAATACTGGGAAGAGGGTCTTATCCTCCTCTGGCTTGACGTCTGCTGTCCTGAGGAATCTGTTCTGCTTGACATGGATGGAGTTGCTCTTAGGGTCCTCGGTCACAGTAACGACTGGGTAACCGACGTTCTTCGTCCAGATGTCCATGATTTGCTCAACGTCCTTACCACTGGCATCAGCCAGAGCGGCCCAAAGATCGCCAGTCTCGGTGTTGCCATAGGCGTGCTTCTTCAGGTAGCGACGGATACCCTCCATGAAAGTCTCCTCGCCGAGGTACTTGGAAACCATGCGAAGAACGCAGGATCCCTTGGAATAAGAAATAGCGTCAAAAATCTGGTTGATCTCGTCGGCGCGCTTGACCGGAACCTCGATAGGGTGAGAACTCCTCAGGGAGTCAAGAGCGAGCGCACTCTGAAGGTTGTCCGTGACATACCCCTGCCAGACCTTCCACTCTGGGTAGAAGGCGTTGCAAGAGTACCAAGACATCCAAGTAGCGAAACCCTCGTTGAGCCAAAGACCTGTAACATAATCAGTATCCTTCATCCTGCATCCTGCTTAGTGTGATGAGATTCTCAACATACCATCCCAGAAGTCCATAGTCACCAGGTTACCAAACCATTGATGAGCCAACTCATGCTGCACAACCTCCGCAACTCTCTGCTTGGTGGAAGCGCCGCTAGTCTTCTCGTTGATCAATAGGTCGACAACACGATAGGTAACAAGACCCCAGTTCTCCATCGCCCCGGCACTGAAATCAGGAATAGCAACCATGTCCATCTTTGGCAGAGGGAAGGGGCTGTTGAACTTGGTCTCGTAAAAGTCGAGGGTCCTAGCAGCGAGCTCGAGCGAGAAGCGACCATGCTCGATGTCCTGATCAGGGGTCGCGTACACTCTGACGGGTACTCTGAAGTTGTTGGTTTCAATGACCTTGAGCTCACCAACGATGAAGGCAAGCAAATATGTGGACATCAGAGGGGTCTTGTTGAAGGTGACGGCCTTCTTGTTGCCCAGGTCCTTCTCATGCTTAACATCCATGTTGCTCAAGCACGTCTGCTTCTTGTCCGCAATCAGAGTGATGGTGAACTCAGACTTCAAGGCCGGCTCATCGAAACAAGGGAACGCCCTCCTGGCATCTGTGGGCTCCATCTGGGTTGTCGCAATGTATTTCTCACTTCCGTCCTCGCTCTTGAAGCTCGATCTATAGAAACCGGCCATGTTGTCATTCAGAACACCCTTGAACGTATGGGTCAGAGTGGCCTTGCTGCCTGCGGGGATGGTATCCTGGAGCTTGACGGTTGTGGTCTGCGTATCTTTGTTGTACGAAAGGCTGGGCTCAGAAGCAATGAGCTTCGAGCCGGAGTGGACCTGAGTGTTGTGGATGTCGATGTCGATGGTGTTGAGCGAGATGGAGGTAGTATCTTCGACAACCTCCAGATCAATGACCACCTTTCCCTCATACTCGAAGGTCTCGAAGTTGGGCTCCAGAGTGAGGTCGTAGTGAACCGGCTTGACGTTCTTGGGCAAGACCTCGCGGCCCTTGGTGATGTCGATTGTGGCCTGAGCCATGTCTGCGTCTCTTCTGCACATTGCTCGTTGATGGGAGCAGTAGCGGACTAAAGAAGGCGAGGACCTCGGAATCTGTCTCGGGCGGGTTGTAGGCGCCGAGGCAAGTTGTGATCTCTGGAGTGAAGACGCGGCGAAGGGAGTATAATAACGGGCTCCGGTAGATTGGGGGGTTCGGACAAGTAGGCGTGGCTTGACCGGGGAGAGATGCAGTAGCGAAACCGTAGGATGTCGGACCGAGGACGCAGTAGTAGCACGGATGAAGGCTCTTCTGGTTGTCACAACGCCAGCCTGGGAGAAGGACTGAAGGGTCATGAGAGAGCGGTGAAGGTCGGGTCGAGGAGAGTTTGGTGACTCGTGTCCAGTAAAGACGCCGTTAGGATGGTGCTACCAGAGTTGGAGCAAGCACTTGCCTGACTGGGAATGAATTCATCGATTGAGCCGCACCTGCCCGGTCGGGGATCGCCAAGCTTCGACACCTTTCCCCACAATCGCGCCTCGCCGCGTCACTGGCCATTGTTCCTGGAAGCTGCAGGTGGCATCTACCTGTATCAAAACTGTTAATTCTCACATCTCACACCCGCCCCATATCCTCCCTACTTCTCAGAACCATCTCAGAAGCATGTGGATATTACCTCTAGTCGGCTATTTGGGCCTGGCGCTCGGCTTCTGCTTCCTGACCTTAGCAATCGGTAAGCTCTCAAAGCGCACCAAACCTCGCCCAATCTCCCACTAACCCATCCTCCAGCCTCCGGCCTCTACTACCTCTCCGAGCTCGTCGAAGAGCACACAGTCCTAGCCAAAAAGCTACTAACCCGGCTCATCTACCTCATCATCAGCATCCAAGTCCTCCTGACCCTAATCGACCGCCTCCCCTGGCCCCTCAGCACTCTCAGCATAGCCTCACACCTCCTCTACAGCCGCAACCTGCGGCGCTTCCCGACCGTCAAGCTCTCAGACCCGACCTTCCTCGCTTCCTGCATCCTGGTACTGCTAAACCACTACCTCTGGTTCCGACACTTCAGCACAGCCCCCACACCGCCGCCGCGCTACAACTACTACGCGCCGCCGCCCGCGCTGCCCTCGTTCACGGAGATCGCGGCCTTCTTCGGGCTGCAGGTCTGGCTCGTGCCGTTTGCGCTGTTCGTCAGTCTGAGCGCGGGCGAGAATGTCCTGCCCAGTATGGGCAGCGAGTGGGCGACGGGCGAGGGCAGCAGTTTCGCGAGAGCGGGGAAGGAGCCCGAGGGCGCGGGGACGGGAGGGGCGGGCGCGTATGGGCTGCCGGCGAGAGGGCGGAAGAGGGCGGGCACGAATGCGGGGATGGCGAAGGCGGCGGTTAATGGGGTTAGGGCGTGGGTTGGGGAGACGGGGGAGTTGATGGGGTTTTGGAAGGGGGATAGGACGAGGCCGCATCTTGGGTAGAGAAGAATCTACAAAGAATTCGAGATTTTTTATTTTTATGCGTGGAGGCAATGTGGTGGGGAAATGAATGAACCGCATATCGTACATCGTGATGCCAATGGGATTATCGCTCGCTCAAGAAACAGAAATGACGCTACACAACCACTCATACACCAAACCCACCTACCGACCTACCAACTCGGCAATCAAACCGACCTCTAACAAGAATCGGCCATCATCCATCCATCCCCCTCCCTTGGCCTCCCTTGGCCTCCCACCCCACCGTCCCCCATCCTCCCAAGCTCCCACCTCACCTAACAAACCTCGCACTTAACCCCGAAAAGGCATCGGGACTATGTCTCCCACTCCCCAGACCCGTGAAGTCCACACTCTCCTGACTCACATGTCTGGCCCCAACGCCAACACCAACACCATTAGCAACGCCATTCGCCCCCATGCCCATACCCGCAGCGAACGGGTTCGAGCTCCCTGGCGCCGGCATCGTCGCGCTCCGCTGCGGCGACACAGCGGCGTCCTCGGGCAGCGATTGCAGGGGCCCGGGTCGTGAGGGCGCCAGTTGCGGGTAGTTGTAGAGCGCGAGAATGGAGGATTTGTCGTGCCTTTGGAACGGTTGCGGTGCTTGCTGGTGCGAGAATTGAGGGATTGGTGGCTGCGTGTGCTGGGGGAGCTGGGGTTGGAAAGGTTGGGGTTGGGGGGTTTGCTGCGGTTGTTGGAAGGGGTTGCTGTTGGTTGAGAGGATGTAGTTTTGCTGGGATTGGTCGTAGAAGGGTTGCTGCTGCTGCTGCTGCTGCTGCTGCTGCTGCTGTTGTGGTAGTTGTTGTTGTTGTTGTTGTTGGGGTTGCTGAGGTTGTTGGGGTTGGGTAGAGAAGAAGTCAGAGGACTGCTGGTAGAGGGGTGCAGGTGACTGTGAAGGAGGTTGTTGGAAGAGCTGATTCTGCTGCCAGGGGTTTTGTACTGGAGCAGCTTGTTGCTGTGGTTGCGACTGAAGGAATGGATTCGAGGGTGCGAAAGTCTGGGATTGCGCACGCCGTAGGAAAGGGTTTGATTGAGTGGTGTCCTGAACCACTGGCTGTTGGTTGTATTGAGGATATTCTTGAGCTTGCATCTGAGCTTGTTGTTGCTGCTGCTGCTGTTGCTGCTGCTGCTGCGGCACGGTATTGCTGAAAAATGGATTCGGTGCATACTGCTGAGTGACCTGATTTTGCGTAGGCTGTGCGTATTGCGACGGAGCGGCGCCCGAGATCTGCATATTCTGAAAGCCATTCTGCAGCGCCTGAGTCTGCTGGTATTGGGCGGAATCGGCAAAGAAGGGGTTGTAGGACACAGGCTGGCTCGGCGCAAATGTAGAGGGCGGCGGTGGCAAGGGCTGTGTTGCTGCTCGTTGTGGTAGTTGTGGCACAGGTTCATGGTCCAGCGCATCGAACGGATTAGTTGATACTGCCGCTTTAGCCGGCTCCGGCGCCCTCCTCTTCTCGACAGTAAGGCCATTTGCAGTCGCACTGCCAACTGACACTGGCGTAAGAGTCCTTGAAGGAGCTCTGTTAGGCTCTCCTAACCTAACCAGTGCCTCCACAGTCCTGTCGAGATTCCCATTCATGTTCTTAAGCACCATGGAATTTCTTCTGGCATCCGAGAACCCCATTTCACGTAGTCTGGCCAGTTTGGAATCAAAATCGTCGTCGTGGCCTCCGACTGCTGTCCCGAACATCCTCGACGCTTTGTTCCCTTTGGTCGGTGATTGCCTGCCATCTGAACCGCTGAACGCAGGCGAGATGGGAGGCGTATATTTGTCCATGCGCTGCTGAGCTGGGAAGGTGGAAGAAGAGGAACGGAAGCTGAAACCGAACTTCTTCCCCGGCTTCGGTGGTAATGGCGGTGGTTGATCTTCTATAGAGCCAGTACTCGTGCTTCCGGTATGTTGTCTTGTCCCCTTGTTCGTATTGCCTGCAGAGAATGCCCTCTGTTCATACTTCTGGCGGATGTATCTCTCCATGACTCCTTCCACCTCATCCACGTCGATTGGGATTGCAGGCTTAACATTCTGGGGGTTGTACAGACGGTTCGAGTTAACGTTGCCAATGCGCTTCATATTCTGCGATCTGTCAGTGGACGCGCTGACCGTGTTGGAATGTGTATACTGACATCCACCTGCTCTGAATTCCACGTGTCCATGCTCAGCGACTTGACCTTCGTAATATGCGTTCCGACTTTCCGGTGGAGCGCGGCGCATCGCATGCACAGGAAGATGCCCAACTATAATTGATACATCAGTCTCCCACTCTTAATCCCAGCCGTAGATACATAATCCACAGAGATGTCGCGGTACTCACACTCCAACTCGCCCATCCTACAACACCGTCAGCTTGTCCCAACCGTGATATCACGCTCGCGAGTCCGCACCTGGATTCTTGGCTCCGCAGTCCGCACACTGATTATTGCCCGGCACATTCTTAATCAACTCCTGCAGAGTCCTCTCGTTCCGCGCCTGCTGGCGCTTGCTGATCGCGGACATGGGAATTGGGCTCCTCTCCAGCCGTGCGACGCAAGATCGTGTGTTTATGGGGTTGTCCAGTAGAGAGGGTTCAGCGGGTTCAACGTCGCTGCCGAAGCGCCAACAACGAAACAGCGCACGCCTCCGCTCGTGTGCGAAGCGATCAAGAAGGTGAGAAAACGCAGATGCAGGACTTGAAGCAAACAAACGATTTAGTCTGGGAACAAATCCGACAGCGAGGGATGCAGGGATGTCCAAGCAGTGCGCGCGTGCTGTTGTGCAAGGATGAGGAGTCGAGGAGGCCGGGTGCACTGATGAGATCGCTCGGGGGTTTCGCCTCGAACGCCGCAAGCCGGACCCTTGAATTGGCCAGCCAAAATAGGGCAGGGCAAGCCACAATTAGCAAGATTGCATGAGCAGCCACTATTGAACCCTTAAGATTGTCAATATACTGCTCAAAATTCTAATAGGTACGACACAACATATTACATGGCGCCGTATATGTCGTGGCGAGAAGTGCGAATGGTAGTCGAACATTTCGCGTTCGCGTGATTGTCATTGCAATACATGTACATATTCGTGACGAGCCTCGCACTTCATCATCTCCGCCTACTCGCCTTTTATATCATGTCGTTCTGCTCACACCCGCTCTCTTCATCATACCGCTCATAGTTGTAAGCCTCCTGTCATCAACATCCGGACTATCCACCGCCAACATCTTCCCACCACCTTTCGCCCCATATCTGCTCGGCGTATACGGCGTACCCAAAGCACCATTCCCACCACCGGCACTATTGGCGTCAGACACGATCGCAGTCCCGTTCTGCGGCAACGGGTAATTCTCCGTCGGTGCTTTCCTCCCTTTCGCGTGTTCGGGCGTATACGGGCTCACAGTCGTCGACATCAATATCTTGATCGTCTCCTGGCTTCCCTGCCGACTCGGCCCCGGCCTCTTCGCCTTGCTCTCCCTCATCTCGCGACGCAGCGAATGACTCGACTTCTTCGTCCTCAGGCCGCGAATCGGCATGATGCTGCCCCTTCTCAGGCTAACCGGCAATTGCGTTAACCTGGGCGTCGGCGTCGTGTCCAAGTCTTGCCTTGACGATACGCTAAAGCTTTCTTTCGTGGGCGTCGGACTACGGTGGAACAGACTTTTGATACGCGCGGATGCGGGTGTGCGTAGCGATTTGGTGGGTGACCATGGCCCGCTGACGCTGACTTCGTACGTGGAGCTACCGCGGGCCATGGTGCGAGGTGGACTGTGGTGGAAGTCTGTGCGGTTGCTGAAAGATGGGTGGACGATGGGTTCGGATATCGGTGGGCCGATGGGGCCAAAATCCATGGTGTTGTGTTTGGACCGAGCGGACCGTTTTCGGACGCAGAAGTAGATGAGTAGAGAGCATGCGATTGCGCCGATAAGTATGCCGGGGATGAAGCCTGCGGCGAAGGCCTTGCCGGAAAATGATGTTGATGGATTAGCGGCTGCACTAGGGCTGGATGTGGCAGACTCGTTTGGAAGCGCTACTGGGGTTGTCGAGGTTGCAGTAGTCGCAGATGCTGCAGCAGAAGAAGCAGTGTTTGCCACAGCCGTAGTAGTGGGTGCCTGAGATGTTAAAGACGTTGAACTTGATACAACGCTTGCCATGCAGCCGCCGTTCCGGCACTGGTAGCCTAGAGGACAGCATCCCCTTCCACATGTAGGCAGAGTCGCAGTCAGGTTGAGGCTATGTAGCGGACTGGCGGGATGCAGTGTTGCATTTTGGAATGTGATATCGCAAGTGATGGGCTGAAGGAAGCCGCAGTCCTTCCCTTCCGGGCAGCATACCACCGATGCCTCAGAGGTACCGTTGATAGGAATGCATGTAGTAGATGCTGGGCAGCAGAAGCTTGAAGGAAATGATGGGCCGCACGAAGAGAGAGAAGAGTCACCTGCGCAGGTGGATGTATCTCGCAACGAGATGACATCGAACGGAGCAGCGCAGACAAGATGAGAGAAGGAAATAGCGAGGAGAGGATAGAATAGTGGCCGCATCGTGTGGACGCGAAGAAAGAACTGATGACTAGCAGACGATAGAGGGAGGCGTGGTATATGCTCGACAGCAGATCAAGAAACTGCCTCAGAAAAGAAGAAGGATTTCTAAGACAATAGACGAAACATGAGCACACTACCTCAATGACTCTTGCCATGTTATTGCAAGACACGACAGAACCGTGTCTCTTATCCCAACCCATCTCTACGCGCCTGAACCATAGCAAGAGACCACTGGTCGCGAGGAATAGAACACAGCCACGCTCAGACGGAGCGACAATAACCCAGTATAGCAGAAGAGCCTTCTCGAACTGTTTCTGTTCCTTCCACCCCAGCCAACGAAGACGAAACAACGGCGGACGCGTTTCAAGTCGCAAAGGCAGAAGTGAACGATTGGCTTCGCTCCGACGAGTCGCTCCCGTCCAGCCCAGTGCAGCTCAGTCGCAGCGCCAAGCCAAGCCCCGACGCCTGCCCTCGGCAGCACCCGCTCTTCACTCCCGTCCATCTCGGTCGCTCTCACCTCTACCTTCCACCCAATCCTCCAACAAATCCACCCCATCCAACACCCGTTTGACCCTGCCCTCGGGCTCACGCCAAAGCCACAATGGCATCAGCAGGCCTGAACCAAAAGCACATCCGGCTAGCGCAATCGCTACCGCCGCGGCTCCTGAACTTCTTCAAGAAATATCCTCCCCCGGCACTCCGCACACCCGCTGCTGCCACCACAACCAAAACCACGACCACCACGACCACCACGGCGATCGACACCACATCACCGCAAGATGCCAACGCCGCTGAGGCCACAGCTCCAGCCCCAGCCGCCGAACCCCACAACCCCTTCCTCCCCTTCCGCAACCCCTCAACCAACCGCTGGCACAGCCCGCGCTACAGTCTGCGGACCCAAGCCTCGCTGGTAAAACTCGCCTCGACGCACAACGTTCTCTCCCTCCTCCCCTTCTCCACCAAGTTACCCGAAGTGCGGGCCGCAAAACGTCGCGAACAAGGTCTGCGGACGCAGGGCACGGGCGAGGGCAAGAGAGTCAAGGGCAAGATGTGGGAGCGGACGCTCAAGGGACGGTTGGAGGAGAGGAGGCGGGCGATGGAGGGGATGGCGGAGATGGTTAAGGTGTGGAAGGAGAGGGGGCATGGGAGGGGGTGGAAGAAGTGGCCGAAATAGACTCCCAAGTAAGGGGTTTTCTGTGGCTTTCTATCTAAAATCTTTGTGGCAATGGCAACTTGGGGTGGAAATGAGAAGTAGGAGGTGCCGTTGGATGATATTGGGAGAAGGGAGAAGCGCTGGAGATGGAGACTTCCGAGTGGAGGGATTGCGTGAAGGCGCGGGAGAGGGTTGCCAGCATTTTGGTTGCCTCGAAGGCGGGCGACGAAGAGCGAAAGACGGTGCACAAGTATTCGTCTGCATGGCAAAATATCTGCATTGGGAGGTCATCTACGGCGTACGAGGATTTGTATCTACTGTATAGCAAAAACACTGGACAAAAAACATAACTGTCCAACTCTGTCCAATCCAACTCCGTCCAACAACATCCCAATGTGTCTCAGCGTTCTGAACCTCTAATCCTATCATCAGTTGCACACCTGCACAATTTCATGCATACGAGAACAGGGTGTATTCAGAGCTAATAGAACAGTGTGGCAAACCCCCCAAACGCCCAACCCATCCACCCAGCCATCTACGAGTTACATGCAAATCTCAGTAAAACATCAACCATCATCATCGCCCACTGCATCCACCCTTCACCTCCCTAAGGCCCAGGACCCCCTTACTCCACCGTAACACTCTTCGCCAAATTCCGCGGAAAATCCACATTCAGCCCCTCCGCGACCGCAAGCCAGTATGCCATAAGCTGCAGCGGGACCACATTCAGCAGCCCCTGCAGACAATCCACCGTCTGGGGCACCTCAATCTTATCCGTCTTGTCGCCGGGGAATTCCGCATCGCCACTGTTGCAGATGACGATGGGGCGGCCCTTGCGCGCGATGACTTGCTGGTAGGCGTTGAGGGATTTGGCGAAGATGTCGTCGCGGGTTAGAATCATAACGATGGGGAGGGACTCGTCGACGAGGGCTAGCACGCCGTGTTTGAGCTCGCCACTCATGACGGCTTCGCAGTGGAGGTAGGAGATTTCTTTGATCTTGAGGGCGCCTGTGAGAAGAAAAAAGTTAGCAAGACTGCATCACTGGAGAACCGCAGGAAGTAGGATTGGGGGTGTGGATGGGATGGGATGGACATACCTTCGAGAGCGGTGGCGTGCTGGGCGCCACGGCCGAGGAGCAGCAGACTCTTCTGATCCTTGAACTTGAGACACAACTCTTTAATCTGCTGATCCATCTTGAGGATCTCCTTGATCTGTTCGGAGACCTTACCCAAGCCCTCCATGATATCCAGCCTTCTCTGCTGCTTGCTGGCGCGGTCCTCGCTCAGCGACAGCGCGAACATGACCATGCAGACGAACTGCGAAGTGTACGCCTTGGTGGACGCGACACCGATTTCCGGCCCGGCGTTGATGTGCACACCGCAGTGCGTCATCATGGAGATGGAGGAACCGACGACGTTGACGATTCCGACGGTCAGAGCACCGCGCTCCAAGCAGTAGCGCAGCGCCATGAGGGAGTCGGCAGTCTCGCCGGACTGGGACACGAAGACACAGGTATCGTCGCGGAAGACGGGGGCTTGACGGTCGAGGAAGTCGGACGCCAGCTCGACGGCGATTGGGATCTCGGTGAGCTCTTCGAAGATACCGCGGACGGCCATGCAGGAGTGGTACGAGGTACCGCAGGCGATGAAGATGATTCTGCGGCAACGTCTGATGGTGGAAATGTACTGCTTCAGTCCACCGAGGGTGACGGTTCTGTCGGCAATGTTGAGACGTCCACGCATGGCGTTGATGACGGACTCTGGCTGCTCAAAGATCTCCTTCTGCATGAAGTGGTCGAAGCGGCCCTTCATGATCTCCTGGAGCTCGATCTCGATGGTCTGGATGGCGCGGACATTGCTGGCGCCGCTGTCCTTGGTCATGCGGTGAATGTTGAGCTGACCCTCGTGAATGTGCGCAATGTCATCATCCTCAAGGTAGAGAACCTTCTTGGTGTGCTCGACAATGGCGGATGGGTCGGAAGAGAGGAAGAACTCGGTTGGCTGTGGGATACCGTCGTCAGACAGGAAGGCGCGCGACTGGGAGCGGTGGAGCAAGCTCTTGTCTGGTGGTGCCAGGAGACTGCTCGAGCCCTTGGCCGCTTTCCTGAGTGCAACGTTCTGGGAGGCCTGCTCCGCCGGCAGAGCGGTACCTGGCTCACCAAACTCGACATCGACAAAATCAACCTTCATCTTTCTCTGGGTGCGCACACCGACCACGAGAGGGGAACCCTTGCGAGCGGCAATGACCTCATGTGGGTAGTGGACGGACTTCATGAGAAGACCGAAGGCACCCTGGAGCTCCTTAATGATGGCCTTCGCGAGAGTGGTGAAGTCAATGCTTGGGTGCTCATCGTAGATGTACTTGGCGAGCTTCGCAATGGCCTCGGTGTCGGTCTCAGTCTCGAAGTGGAAACCCTTGCTCTCCAGCAGAGTCTTCAACTCCTTGTAGTTGGTGATGATACCGTTGTGCACGACCGCGAATTCCCACTTTGGGTCAGATCTGCCGTGTAATGTCAGTCCAATTATTCTTGTGCCAGTCGCGTGCCTCCTCCACCCGGGAGGGGCGGAAGGCTGAAACAGGGGCTCGCATACCTGTGTGGGTGGCAGTTGATGCGGGATGGAGGACCGTGGGTGGCCCAACGGGTGTGTGCAATGCCAGCGTGAGAGTCAAAGACCTTGGTGAGGTCTGGCTTCTCCTCTGCAATGAGCTCCTTCAGCTTGGCCACCTTGCCCACCTCTTTGAATGCGAGAACCTCATTCTTCTTGTCACCGTCGATCGCCAGACCAGCTGAGTCGTATCCACGGTACTCGAGGCGAGAGAGACCTGACGATCATGTCAGCTCGGCACTGTCGCAAATGTATGGGGCTTACTCACCATTCACGAGGGTGTCAAGAATGTACTTCCTGTCCTTCTCCACCAGGTAGTTGATGTATCCAAAAATGCCACTGCAGCCATTGTGAGCTATCGTCCATGTCCAGCGGTGTTTCCAATGACGTACCACATCTTGCTGTGCTATGCTTGAAAGAAGTGAAGGGAGAAAGGAGTGGGCGAGGACACGTAAGACCGAGCGAGTGGCAGTGTTTGCGGGGAGGTTTCTGTGATGAGCAGGCTGTGTCCGCAGTAACACGATTATGAGGGCGGCCGCGTGATATGGTATTACAAGTAGTATGAAGAGTCGAAAGGTGCGTAGATGATGGAAAAAGCAAGCAATTTGGGCAGATATGGGGAGTGTTCTACCAGGTGGAGGGCGGGCTCGGTTTTGTAACGCCCAGGCATTCGGTGGTTAGCTGGATTGAGTTGTCTGTGCGGTGCCTGAAGTCTGGCTGGACCCTGGCAACTGTAAACGCAGCCAGTCACCCAGCGCCTCCCTGTCATTCTGAAATCTGAACCCCCGATCCATGATCCATCCCCCTGCTATTTACGCCTATTTACGGGCCAAGATGGCGACGCTTGTGCCCAGTGCCGTCGTACTATGAAAGAAATGTGCGCCTCAGCTGCAGGTACCCAGATCATCCCACACCATGTTTATCTTAGAGATAGTTTGGGCAGCGCATATGGAGCATGCGGGCACGCCTTGGCCAGCAACAGATCAGCGAGTTGAGGCTGAGTCGCTCTGTGCCTGGCAGCTTGGGGACTAAAGTGGCGCGCGGGCACTCCCGACGCAACAAAAATAGCCCTACACGTAAGTTACATCCTAGACTTCCTAGTGGGAAATACGGTATACTCGCCTGCGGAAACCTGGGGAATAATCCACCCAAACCGCGTATTCGGTCAATAATCTGCTCGTACAACACTAAGGTATGGTTCGAGCCGAGGCATCCGGTCCCATCGGCCTTTCCTGTGCGACTTTTTTCCACACCCGCTCAGCAAATGTTCGTTGGGTATAAGATGCTAAGTACGAAAAGTTGTGGTTAGGCGATAGATCTATACAGGACAGCGGTGCACTATCGGAGCATAAAACTGTCAATTGAGGGCCAACTGAGACATCTCTGGAGAGCCAAGCTTTCTGACGTTTATCGCCTGTCGTCACATCAACACGAGCTATTAGGTATGCGTCTATTCTTACCATCACCTGGCAGTCTTCTTGGAAGAGCAGAGCCGCCATGTAACCTTGTTACCTTGCACCTGCTCAACTAGAGCTGCGATCGCGACTATGCTATTCTTTCCCAAACATCCCACATCTCGCAGTCTCTGCTCCATAACGGTAGCTCGGCAGATCGGCTGCTTCCAGTTCTCTCTTCGCTGTCGTCTCCACTAAACGTTAATCCAACCTCGTGCCGTTTACAGAACTATTGGCACCAGAACCCAGTACTCTGGGTAAAAAGACTACAACTATAGCATCTAGAATTTGCTTCTTCGAGCACTATCTTGCTATTAAGTATATTGAATCCGTAGGTAGCAGCCCACGCGGACGTTCAGCGGTTTCTGTAGTACGGTTGTCCTATACTTGACAGGTACCTTACTGTACCTCGGCCCCTGCGAAACATGTCACTGCAAGGTACTGTCATATAATGTACCCGACAGGTAGGGCATGCGAAACATGTCACTGTACTGTCATACCTCATATCCGACATGCAGGGCACGCGAAACATATAACTCTCAGGTCAGCCGAAGGCATCATACCACGCGGACTTCTCACTGTAAGTCAGTGGCAGAGGGAAGAATCCTAGGCACTGAGCCCCGTTCTTGCCTGTCTTCTCTCTGCATATCATAACAGCAGTCTTGCTAGCGGTAAGAATATGGATGGCAAGAAGAGAAGAGGATACTGTCGATTGTTGAGATGTGAGACGTGAAACCTCTGCAGGGCCGCATATCCGGTATAGACAAGACGCATCGGTCGCCCAAGCACGCCCACACAACTCGAAAAGCAGTCCATCGTGCACAACCCCCCGTCTCTCCAAACCCCCCAGCGCTACCTCCGACACAGCGCACCGCTCGCCTCCACAACCCACGCCTCACTGCCCACACAGGTAGGACAATAAAACACACCTTTCAGATCATACTTCTCCTTGATCTCCGACAACCTCCCCCAATGCCCTCCATAAAAATCCCTCATCCACTCCGGATCATTGCGATTCGCCTCATTCATATAAGCCCCCGTATGCGGCGCCACCCTCTTCATCGCCGGGACCTTCACATCCGTAATATCCCTCTCCTTCGCCCGCACTTCCGCCGCCGTATCGGATGGGAGGTGAGCCCGAGAGACGATATTGCTCATATAGCTACTCCGCCACGCGGGGTTGACGCCAGAATCGACATCCCCCGCGTCAGCGAACACCTGTCCGCCGCCGACGAGCTCGACGTCGTTCGTGACGCCCTGTCCCGGCGCGCCGGCCAGCACATCGAGCATCCCGCGCAACGCCGTCGCGTTATCCTGCAGCGCGGCGCGGTCGAAGAGCCGACTCCCCACGATCGCGGGCGAGCCCACTGCCGGCTCTGTGCCGGACTCGGCGCGGTAGAAAGGCCAGTACGAGGGATATGTCACGTAGCCTACTGACACGAACAGACTAGTGCCGTTAAAGGGCTCTAGCCTCGCCCGCACAGGCGCGAACGCAGCTTCCGCCTCCGCCTGCGTAACATTGTCGCCGAATGTGTAGAACCCGTGCACGTAGCCCGAGGTGAAGTTTGCGAAAAACGGCGCGGCCGCGTCGATGCCCCAGGCCCCGTAGCCCGCGTATCCAGCGTCGTTGAGATCGGGGTACGCGGACCAGAGGATCGCGATTGCGTCGAGCAGCGCGCTGGTGTTTGAGCTCAGCGGCGCGAGCGCGACGTGCTGGGCCACGGCGCGCGTGTTCGGGTACGCTTTTACGGTTGTGGAAAGCACGATGGCGTAGGTGCCGGGGCCGCCGCCGCGGAGGGCGAAGAAGAGGTCCGGGTGGGTGCAGGGGTCTGCGGTGACGATGTGCCCGGTTGCGAGAACGGCGGTTAGGGAGAGGACTTGGTCGGCTCCGAGACCGTAGTTGCGACTTAGGGGGCCGTGGCCGCCGCCTTGCATCCAGCCGCCTAGACAGCCTACCGTCTACCCTAGATCAGCGGTGAGGACAAAGGGAGGGCAGGGAAGGGAGAATGGAAGCATACGGGGGTTCCACCACCGACGACGATGACGTCCTTGCTTTCGGCGAACGGATAGACGTCGCTCCACGTATACCCGCCGCCGATGGTGATCGCGCTGCCGTTCCAGGTCGACTTATAGCAGTCGGAGGAAGAGCGATAGGATTGCTCGAATTCCAGCCCCGTCCGCAGATACCGTACCCAGACCTCCAAGGAGCCGTATCCCTCGGATCTGTACCCCTTAGTCCCAATTCAGTTTTCCAACCCAGAGATCATGCCCCGTATCCCTAACCACAACCCTCACATTCCACCTCGGCGCAAACCTGACCGCCACAACCACGTCCTCAGACGTCGTCGCGTTGACAGTATACCGCGGCAGCCCACCCATCCCGCACGTCCCTGGCACCTGCCCCGCAGACGCATTGACAGGCGGACAAGACACCTCGACCGGGTAACTCAAGCCCACGGGGTTCTGGGACTGGAACGTGGCGTTGGTCCACTGCGCATCGACGGCCGCACACTGGGCTGCGTTGTAGAGGGCGCCGGGATAGCAAGGGGCGGCGACGGGGACGTTGCGGATCAGTTTGCCGGAGACGGAGGTGTTCAGGGCGGTCCAGAGCTCTGGTGAAGGCCAGCATGATGTTGCGGGATTCTGGGAACTGGAGTCAGTGTGGTGGTCTGCGGGATTCTTTTGATTTCAAGCGTGGAGGGGACGGGATGGGGCGGCGTAACTTACGCATTTACAGCGACTATAGGTAGCCGAGCTTGGGACGGCGAGGTTTAGGACGGCGAGGATGACGATGATGGAGAGCTGGAAGCTCGTCATTTTCTCGCGCGGCGGCTTTCAAAGCTACAGTGAACTAGGTAGATACGGTAGGTAGAGGGCCAGCTCTGTGGAAAATCGTCCGTAACACGGCTGGAGCAACCCGTCGCAGTTATAGCCCAGACTGCGGACTGCAGCCATTGCAGCCGTCTAGACCGCTCCTCAGGTACATACACGCCGTTATTCGGGATGCCGCAAGCGAGTTCGTATTACACGCATGCCGACGTCCTGCGCAAGCATCCATTCTCTTCGGAGGTTAACAAGTAAGGTAAGGCAGCAAGAGCGTTCATCAGAAGATGGAACGAGACCAATGATCCATCGCTATTCCTTCACGACATATTGAACGTCAATCTATCAGGTCTGGTAACAGAGAAGAATTCGCACGAGTACCCCTCCATCCTCCATCGGTTATAGGAGTACTGGTTATACCTGGTCCTATAAACCCTGCATATGCGTGGCGTTTCTGCAGTACGGGACGGCACATATCGCATAGAGCACCCCCTCACGCTCTCCTGTGTACAGTACTTACCTACTTAGCTTAGCGTTCAGCCGCCCCACGGTAAACCCAGTCCGTGAATAGCTCGCAATCAGAATGTCACAGCCCTCACACAAAGAGAAAGAACACAGCTAACTTAGTTGATAAAGAAAACCTAATCGACAATCTGTACAAACGCAACAGCTAAACGCTCCAAACCACTCACCCACTTCCCCCATTCCTCCTTCCCGCCATCTCACCCCCCTACAAAACCCGTCCAGCAACACTAGACGTACTCCTATCCTTCGTAACCGTCTTCCTCAGTCCCTTCCCCGCCTGGATCTCCCCCAACAAGCCCCCAATATTCGGCGCACCGCCTCCACCCATCGCTGGCATCGGCGGCGGTGGCGGCGGCAGCGCATCACCTCCATTCGGCATCGGCGGCGGCGGCGGCGCACCACCCGTGGGCATCGGAGGAGGCGGTGGCGCACCACCCGTGGGCATCGGAGGAGGCGGCGGCGCACCACCAGCTGGCATAGGTGGCGGTGGCGGGGCTCCCGCACTCGGCATCGGAGGCACAGGCGAAGCGGTCGCAGGGCTCGCCGGGCCCGACGGGTTCTCCATCGCGCTGAGAGGCCGCGGGGGCGCCATAGTGCCGAACAGGATAGACGCGAGCTGTTTGGCGGAGCCGCCCGTGGGCCGGTCGTCGTCGGACTCGTCGTCTTCGTCGGTGGACTCGACGACGGACCAGTCGTCGTCGTCGGCTGGTTTCGCTGTTCTGCGGGCGGAGGGGGCGGATGGAGAAGGTAAGGACGCAGCAGGCGCTTTGGTGGTGTCGGTAGTGAGGCGGTGGAAGGGGTTTGTGTCCGCGCCTGAAGGGGAAGTGATGCCGGAGGGAGTAGCGGCGCCCATGGATTTGAAGAAGGGGTTTTTGGACTCGGCGGGCGGGCTTGTGACGCCTTGGGGTGGCATTGGTGGCGCTGGGGGTGGGCTTGAGACGGGCTGGGCTGCGGGTGCGGGAGGTGGGCTTGCGACTGGTTGCGCGGATGGCGCTGGAGGCGATGACAACTTCCTCGGCAGTTCTTGACTTGCGGTTGGCGTGCTGTCTTGTGGGGTGATGTTGTCGGGTCCCTCGTCGTCAGATGAATCCTCGTCACCAAGACCTTCGAGCTGCGCACGGAGCTGACGCTCTTTCTCCTTCGCAGCCTCGATTTCCGCGCGTTGGGCGGCGAGACGGGCCTCCTTCTCCTTGGCTTCCCTTTGTGCGGCCTGCTTTCTTTGCTTTTCTTCAGCCTTCTTGATCTTGCCTTGTCGGACTTGCTCTTCAAGGGCGCGCAAGTTCGCCTGAGCAGCTTCCTGCTCTTTGCGGAGCTCTTCTTCTTGACGGCGTTCCTCGTCCCTGTCGTCTACGTTAGCACAAATATAATCCCAGTCATCTCTGCACAACTTACTCTAGATCCCGGGTCTCAGCAGCCTGCGTTTGTTGTTGCTCCCTGAGCGCCTGCTCAGCAATACCGTGGTTGGCCCGCTGTGCCTCAGCCTGCGCCTGCTGCTTCTCCTCCTGCTGGATAGAACTTGCCCTCCCCTTCCGCGATGGCGGTGGTGGTGGCTTCTTCCCAGTAGGAGTAGCAGCACCCGGTGGAGCAACCGACTCGTCGGCCAAGCGTTGCTGTCTCTCTTGCTCTCTGCGAGTATCTTCCTCTTCAGCTTGACGAAGACGGTCCTCCCTCTCCTTACGCTCACGCTCCTGACGCTGCTGGGGAGTCTCGCCGGCAGCCTTGGATGGTGCTCGTAGACCGAGCGCAGCCATGCGCTCTGCCATACGTGCCTCGGCCTGCTGTTTGACGAACGCGGCGCGCTCCTCGGCGGTCTTGTATGTAGAGTAGGATGTGTTGCCAGTTGTAGATGGCGACATCGTGCGAGGTGTCTCCCGCGCTGGACTGTCGTAGCGTGAGGTGCTGCTAGTACGGCTTGCAGTCGACGGAGCAGCCTCACTAGCACGGGGTGCATCTTCTTTGCGTAGCTTAGCACTCCTACTCTGTCTCTGCAGCTCGAAAATAAAGTCCTTGACCTCGTCCTCAACACCGAGTCCATCTTCCCACCGTCTTCGCTCATGCTCAGTAGTCGCATCTTCACCACCCTCCTTCAGGTTCTGCTCCAGACTCCTCGTGTATTCGGAAACAGCCTCCTCCACGTCACGGACCATGCGCTCATTGTCTTCGCGCTCCTTCCGAACATGGGCATTCTCTTCCTCGAGACGCTTAGCAGCCGCAGAACCGTCGTCTCCGCCAGATGGTGCAGCCTTGCCAGTCAGAGCAGCAGAGCGCGCCTGCATCATAGCTTTCGCGCGTGCCTTCAAGCGGTCAGACTCAGTCACTGCGCCACCAGGTCCTGTGCCAACGATAGCAGAAGCGGCACCTGGGTGAGCCTTAGCATCTCTGAGTCTGAAAAGCTCGAGCTGTGCGTCTGCGATAGCGCGTTCGCAGCGTCTCACATGCGAAGCTAAGTCCGGCAGACGGTCCTGCAAGCCCTGTAGCTGCCTGCGCATGGCTCTCCTCTCGGCATCAGAGTCGCCACTGCGGAAACCGCTGCTGGGATGGCCGTCAATGTCTTCTTGGATATGCCTGATCCTGCGGTACAAGTCTTCCGCCTCGCGACGGTCTTTACGATCAAGCGCATCTTCCTCATCGGCACGACCTTCATCTTCAAAGTCCATCGCGTCAAGTAGGATTTGTTTCTCGCGGATCTGCTTCTTCAGCTGCTCTACATTCATCTCATCCACTGAGCGCTCGGAAGCAGGAGAAGCAGGCTGTGCGGGAGATGGAGAGCGGCCGTCCGCACCCATTCGTCTGCGGGCACTCGAGCGGTATCCGACGTCGTCATCGTTGTTCTTAAAAACGGTTGCGTCTTTGCGTTGGCCGAAAGACGTTCCATTGTTGCGGAACGAGTGGTTCTTCAGGTAGCTGACACCAGTCTTTTGGGGTTGAAGGAAGGCGCCACTGCTCTTTCTCTCCTGAGCATCCTGAGACAGTAGTGACTTCATCGTACCGATAGAATCGTTCAAGTGCCTTGTGGATGGTGGGATGAGCTCCGGTGGAAGCTGGTTAGGGACAGGGTAGCCATTTAGTCTACGGTAGATCAAATGCATCGCCACTGCAAATTCATCCAGATTGAGTCTGCCCTTGTTGTGTGGGTCCGCCAAAGTCCAAATGCGCTCCAAATCAGGCTTGTCAAGGCCACTCTGCCCAAAGATCTCAAGGGCTTGGTTGCCGCTGATGAAACCCTTGCCGAAACCATCCCACGCCTTGAACATATCGTCGTAGATCTTCTTCTCGTCCTTTGTGACCGCCCATGGAACGGTGGCGTTGCCCCGCAGACCTTGGGTGGTAAAGCCCGCTTCTCTGCCTGGCTGAGGCATCATCTGTTGCTGCAATGCGCTCAGGTTAGGTAGACCCGAAGCCGGCGCGTTCACCAGACCCCACTGGCCAGGCATGCCGGTCGGCTGGGCGTTCAGAGGAGCAAAGCCAGTTTGCTGGGGAGACAGACCTTGGGCAAAGCCTGTTGGCATAGGTGGCATGGGTGGTCTTGGACCGGTGTAACCCGTTGCCTGAGGGAGGAATCCCGTCTGCTGGGGTTGCAAGCCAGTAGGTTGAGGTTGGAATCCGCTTTGTTGTGGAAGTTGGTATCCAGTAGGCTGCGCAGCGAGCTGAGCTATGAGCTGGCTGTTCGATTGCTGAGGCTGTGGCTGTTGAATAGTAGGCGGCTCGTTGAAGCTGGGAGCGTTCGTCTTGGGAGCTACGGCTGGTTGATTGTCCGCTACGCCGAAGGAGATAATGTCGACCATACTTGAAACCTCGTTCCTGATCCTCTCTGGTAGACTGGCTGGCAGGTCTTTCCCTGTAAGCTTCAGGTTGCAAAGGTACATTGACAAGGCAAACTCTGGGAAGAGCAACTGTCCTGACTTTGTTGTGTCTGACAGCATCCATATCTGGGACAAAGCATCGCCCGGAAGCTTTGACCGCAGTAATAGATCCCTCGCCTTATCTCCCGAAAGTGCTTGATCATCTCCTACAGCAGATTTGAAAAGCTGCTCAAACTTCGCCTGATCTTGTGCCGTAATGAATGAGAGGCGGATACTGGGGATCCTGGTACCGGCCTTTGGTGCTGATGCTGGCGCAACAGGTTGAGCAGGCGATGATCGGAAGGAGTCTGCCATTTGATTGGATGTCATCCCGGTAGGCTGAGGTACTTGACGAGGAGCTTGAGCGCCAGTCTGTTGAGGTTGTTGGAAGGATGGAGCTCCGGTCGGCTGTGGCTGTTGGAAAACCGGTGCCTGCTGCTGGGGTGGTTGCTGGAACTGCGGCGTACTTTGTGGTTGGAACCCGGTATATTGTGGCATCTGCTGCGGCGCGCCATACTGCTGCTGTTGCTGGCCAGGAAATCCAGTAGCTTGTGGTTGCAGTGGTCCAGCCGCCGGTGGCATACCAGTATACTGAGGTTGCAACCCACTCATACCGAAGCCCGTCTGCTGTTGCTGGAAGCCAGACGGCTGCTGGCCAAAGGGAGACTGTTGGCCATACTGTTGCTGGCCCGGACGGCCGCTGTTGCCGCCGCCCAAGAATGAGCTCGACTGAGAGAACATATTTGGGACCTGCGCAGGTGTTTGCGCTAGGAATAAGATGGGCAGTAGCGGGAATGCAGGAGTGAGCTTCTAAGGTACTGAACTGCCACGCTACGCCAAGATCCGGAGCAGGGGGCCGGGGCGGCTTGCGTCACTGATGGGACTCTCAACGCCGGCGATGTGAAACATCACCGACTGCAATAAACACCATAGTCAGGCCTCTGATAGCCCAAAGAGCAGAAACGCAGCAATGGCAGCAAACGGGGCTAATGGCACTTATGGACAGGAAGAAGCCGACTTCGCCAAGGCATGTACAGCTGCCAATGTATCATTAACTCTGTCTAATTCCGGCAGGCTCTCCAAGAGCTCGCCAAAGGCGAACGCACAGCAGCGGCTCTAGAGGACCACCTCAACACTCTCGAGGCGAGGATAGAAGAATTACTGGCTCGCGCCGATGAGGAAAAGGCGACCGTCGATCGCGCGGCGGAGGATGAGGACGCTGCCGACGCCAATGGCACGAGTTCGGGCGAGACTACTGCAGGAGGCCACGCGAAGAGAGAAGAGGCAAAGTCATGAAATAAGCCAGGATGGAGGACAGATAGGAAAATACTACTGATGGTGCTGACCGGCGCTGCGTCCTGCTCTTGTCACAATCAGGAAGCGGGCGAGCAGCAAATACAGTCGCAGCGAGGGCGAAGGCCGACACCGTCCTGGACGGACTGGTCTCAAATGGGGCACGTGGGCATCGCACCAGAGACGGGGACCTGGAGATATTCTGGCAGCCCTGGTGATTGGATGAACACGCAGTATACCCAAATCTCATCGAGGAGCAACAATTGAGCACGTAAAGATCGCGGGTGGAGGTATACATCAGGCGGCACCAGCGGCCAAGCAGGAAATGCAAATTGCGGATTTCATTCCCTCGAACTTTTCCTGTCCCGTGGGTATCTTTCAAGTAGATAGGCGCCGGTTACAGCCGTCACGGCTCTATATGTATGCTCGACTCGTTACTTCTCCAAATGCGCGTCTTCCTCCTTTACAAGCCACCAACACTGGTAGGCTTCATATCAGGCCCGTCCTGCTTAAAGATCTCCTCAAAATCAAACTTCCCGTCCACCTTCTCCACAACCCCGCACTCAGTAATGACACCATCAATCAGCTCCGCAGGCGTGACATCAAACGCCGGATTCCACGTCTGAATGCCCGGCGCCGCAATATTGACCTCGGCCACATCCTTAGCATCGAACTCTGATCCATTCCACCTCGGGCCCTTTATGCTCGTCAACTCCTTGCCCGGCCTCTCTTCGATCTTGATGTCGGCACCAGACTTTGTTGCGCGGTCGATCGTTGTTCTCGGCGCAGCGACCAGGAACTTGACACCGTGATGGCGAGCGAGGATGGCGAGTTGGTAGGTGCCGATTTTGTTCGCAGTGTCGCCGTTGGCGGCCACACGGTCTGCGCCGACGACGATGGCGTCGATGTCGTCTGGACCACATGGGCCCATGAGCGAACCGGCCATGGAGTCGGTGATGAGAGTGGCAGGAATCTTGTCGTGGACAAGCTCGAAAGCAGTGAGGCGAGACCCCTGGTTGTATGGACGAGTCTCCGTACAGTAAGCGTGCTTGAGCGCCTGCTGGGCGTACAAGCTGCGGATGACGCCGAGAGCAGTGCCGTAGCCGGCAGTGGCCAGAGAACCCGTGTTGCAGTGTGTGAGCACGCAGGTCTCCTTCTTGCCAGCGGCTTTCAAGATCCATTCCGCGCCGTGGCGGCCGATGGCCTCGTTGTCGGCAACGTCGGCATCCAGCATGGCTTCCGCTGCGGCGATGTATGCTTCACACACTGTGCTTCCACTAGCATTCTCATGCGTGACTGCCTTGGCAACAACCTTCTTCAGCTTCTCAGCTGCATCAGCCAGGTTGACTGCGGTTGGTCTACTGGTGACTAGGTAGTCGAGCTTCTCGTCAACATACTTCTTCACTTTCTCGTGGCTGCCCGGTGGCTGCTCGGTCCAGAGGTCGGGCTCTTCGGTTTCTAAGGTGTCGAGTTCCACGGCAAGAGAGAGGGCGGCGACGATAGCGATGGCAGGTGCGCCACGGGTACGCATGTCCTTGATTGCGTGCCATGCATCTTTGCTGTTCTTGATGTGTTCGTATGTCTCGATGTGGGGAAGTTGGAGCTGGTCGAGGATGTCGAGGCGGCCTCGCTTGTATTTGATTGCTTGGAGAACCATCTTCTCGAATTTATATTTTGCGTGTATGAGGGGGTTCAGGTAATGTGGTCCGTGTTCTTATCCTGCGCCGATCTATTTGCGAGACAAGGTGCGTGTTTATGGTTCCGCAACAGGAGATGCTCTACAGTCTCTGACCCGGAAGACCCTTTTCCTTTAAAGGTGCTGTATAGACCAGCAAAGTTTCCCAATATACTCGCCACGGCCTGCTTCTCAACCGATGTCTTGTAGATGCTCCGATACTGCTCCGCTTAATTATGGGTATCGAGGCTCTCAATCCCGATCGATCTGGTTGCTGGTTGTTTCGCCGACAAATTTCTGCCGCCACACCGCCTTCGCTCCACCCCGCATCACGTCACTTCCCGATCTGGTTCCTGGATCTCGACTAAAACGGCCGTGCATCTGTATACATTACCTCACCAGTCCGATTATTCAAACTCCCATCTTCTACATGAGTGATCAAGTTAATGCCATTGAGATCTCCATCTGCCGTTCTTAACTTTCTTGCCTACCACTCACCATCTCCGTTTCTTCGCAGTGCAACTCGATCATTCACAAGAACCACCACAATGTCTTCCCCACTGACACTCCAATCCACCCTCCCCCTCCCCAACACCACCCTAACAATCCCCCGCCTCGGCTTCGGCGTCTACCAATCCCACGGGCCCACCTGCATCCAATCCTGCCTGACCGCCCTCAAAGCCGGCTACCGCCACATCGACACAGCGCAATACTACGCCAACGAATCGCAAGTGGGTGACGCGGTGCGCCAGTCCGGCGTGGCCCGCAGCGACGTCTTCCTCACCTCCAAGATCCTCTCCGCCGGCACCGACGCCGAGGAAACGTACCAGAAGATCATCGAGAGCGTGGAGAAGATCGACAAGGGCGGCTATGTCGACCTCTTCCTCATCCACAGCCCGAGCAGCGGCACCGCGGGCAGGAAACTCATGTGGCAGGCGCTGGAGCGCGCGCATACCGAGGGCCGCCTGAAGGCGATCGGAGTGTCGAATTTCGGCGCGCAGCATATCGAAGAGATGAAGTCGTACGCCAAAGTGTGGCCGCCGCACGTCAACCAGATCGAGCTGCACCCGTGGTGCCAGCAGAAGGAGGCTGTGGCGTACTGTCAGAAGAACGGGATCGTGGTCGAGGCGTATTGCCCGCTTGTCAGGAACGAGAAGGCCGAGGACAAGACGCTGAATGCGATTGCGGACAAGTATGGCAAGGGCACGGGACAGGTGCTTGTGAGGTGGAGTTTGCAGAGGGGCTGGGTGCCATTGCCCAAGAGTGATACGCCCAGTCGGATTGAGGGGAATAAGGATCTTTATGATTTTGAGTTGAGCAAGGAGGATATGGAGAAGCTCGACGCACTGGATCAGGGAGCCAAGGGCGCTATCGTGCAGGCAGTTTCGAACGATTCTACTTAGGTTACGAGTGGAGGGGAAGCGCGGCGCTGTTGTAACTCAATAATGCCATGGGTAGCTCTGATGGCTTAAGCCTTGCGTGAAGGAGCTAAACACGGCATGGAATCCAAAAGTTCACATCCCCGACTGCGCTGCGAAAGTAACATGGAAATGATGTGAGCTCCTGCTGCCGGAGTAGTACTGTAGAGACGCGCCCTCTAAGACGCAGGAAGGTGGCCGCAAGCTCCTAAATCGTTCACTTACCAAAAGTGCCACGACTTGCGCCAGCAACGATTCGTAGTAAAAGTTATGAGCTCCTGCCCCCGGAGCCGGGAAATTCTGGCCCCTAGGGCCGCCGTCGGGCGAACTTCCAGTGTCAACAGCATTTGTGCAAAGTAACCCCGGACTTGCGCCAAAAGGAATGGTAGAGATCACCACACATGTATCCAGTAGCTACTAACACCCCTCCCGACACCCCAACCTCACAACAACAGCACTACTCCACGGCACCTTCACCCTCAACGCCCCATCCCTCCCCACCCTCACCGTCTCCCCCCTCGTAACATTCCCCAACAACACCGGCATGCCATCATCCAACTCGTAGTTATAGCTATACCCATCCCACGTAATCCCACTAACAGCATCACTCCCATTCGCCATCAACCTCTGCAACTCCGCCGTCCCCGCACATCCCTTCGGCAGCGCGAAGTCATACGTCTGCACGGGGCGCGGAAATGCATCGGAGTAGTTGTTCGAGGAATTGTACTCCATCATATTAACCACGACGATCCTATCCAACGAGCCCTGCACGTACGCCGCATACGCCGCCTCCTCCTCCTTCGGCAGTGGGATATTCACGACGGCAGGTGCAGTCGCAGCTGTGGTGAGATTGCCCAGAAACGCGGCGACGGCGATGTTTCCGTAGTAGGGCGCTTTGGTGCCCTTGACGGTGGTGTTGGTCTCGATCGGCTGCCACGACGCGTAGCGGTAGTTGGTGCCCTGGTGCATATGCGTGCGCCGGATGTTGTTGGCCGCGCACCAGAGGTTGAAGTCGAGGCCCCAGAGCGCGGCGCCGAAGGAGTTGCTGAGCCCGGGCGCGCCCTCGTTGTACAGACTGTTTGTCTCGCCTAGGATGAAGGGGAGGTTTGGCTCTTTGGAGTCCGGCAGGGCGGCGAGCAGGCGCGACTCGTTGAGTTGGTGCGAGATGGAGACGACGGTGCTTGTGTGGTTCATGAGGGTGCCTTGAAGGGTTACGCCTGGTTGGGTCGCGCCGCCGATGTAGTTGTGCGACGAGATTAGCGCGATGTCTTTATCTGTGTCTAGGCCGTCTTCCCACGTGATGATGGGGTTTAAGCTGTTCGAGGTGCCGGCGAAGGAGGGCGCGATGTACTTGTAGAGCGCATCTGTTGTCAGGTTCGGACATGGGCCTTCCATTGCGGCGCGAATGGCACGCGTGCCGTTTAGCCATTCGTTCACGTAAGACTGCTCGTTCCAGTTCGCGGGCCTTGTCGCGCCTTGGGCGGAGGTCTTGTACAGATCTGGTTCATTGCCGAGCTCCCAGTAGGCCAACTTGCCGTTCTCTAAGGCTCTGCAGACAAGAGGGACGGTGGCTAGACGCGATTCGATTGCTGCTGTGCCGTTCTTGGCTAGATTGAAGCCGTGAATAAATTTCGTGTCCGGCCACGTGGAGTAGGACTCGAAGTAGGAGGGTCCAATTGAAAGCGTGGTTGGATAATCGGTGGACTTATTGGGATTGATGATGCCATAGGTCGCCGTTTCGAGAGAGGCATTGAAGAGAGCGTAGTCCCTTAGCAGTGATCAGCAACAATACAATAACGCTGGAGGAGAGCGGACCTACTGTGTATTGCCACCAACGCGGATATATGGTTTGGTGCCGGTAAGGTTCCCAAGATTGTTCAACAGATTGTTCGAAAATGTATTGGGATGAGTAGTGTTACCGGCAAAATCAGGGAAAGAGGAGAACTCGATTGAGAAAGAAACGAATGCTTCGAGGGGAACGCCAGCCCCAGCGGGTGTTTGTCCGTCTACACTGATGCCACTGTTGCCATGAGAGGGAGCGGCAAGAACGGCAGGAAGGAGAAGCGGGAACACAAAATATTGAGGCGTGAAAACAAACATCTTGGTGGATCCCGAAGTCGTAGAGGTAGAGGGTGCAATGAGATACCAAAGGGAGGGGCAACCCACGACTGTATATAAAGTACATATATGCTGAGTGACATCCGCCTGTGAGCGGGGTGTTACAGTGGTCCCCCGCAATAGCTCGATCAATACATCACAGGATGGAATACGAGCCGGGTTCCTGTCGATCTTCTGCGCAAGGGAATATTGGGGATCTTTCTGCCACTGCATGCATGATCGCCAGAAAGAGGGGGAGCCGCATACCGGACCGCATAACCGCTCGTACGAGCATTGTACCGAACATGGGAGTCTGAAGAAGGAAAAGGCGTAATGAATCGTGCCGGATGCAGATCATGATTGCGAGTTGTATACATGTATAGAAAGAAGAAGTAATATAAACGAGTAGAATATTGCAGTTTCGATGCATCCGCGAATTGTGCATGGCAATTGAAGGTGAGATCTTCGCTTCATACATTGCGTACATGTATGGGTATGGCCTCAGAAAGTGTCATGTTGAAGTCAAGTCCGTTTGATTGACGGATCATTCTCTTCCTATTATAATATGATACATTGCGTATCGTTCATCAACGGCCATGAAGAAGAGAAAAGAAGAAGGCCTCTCAGCTTTGCGACGTTAAATTTGAGAAGCGACAGGAGCTGCCAGCCACTCATTCCCGAAGATGTCCCGCCTTGGCTGGCTATATCAACTTCGCAAATCCACGCTCAAGTCTCTTCTTTCTTTTTTCGTGCGGCGGTGCGATTCGATAGTTTCCCATATATGTTGCTTGTGCATCAAAATCAGTTGATTGCTAAAGTGTCAATCGCACCACAGAGCGAAAATATTGCATAATTGGTTGCGAGCCACCTCCGACTTGACCTCTCTTCTAAGGTCTAGTTGGCGTGCAAGCAGCTGAACATCTATTTCTCTTGTATATACTTGTATGCTAAGATCTCGTTTCCTCATTGCTGTATCTGATTAGTTGAACTCTCCCCTTTCAATTGTGGAAGACCGCTAAGTGCTCGACTCTGCATCTTGTTCATACACAGACTCAAGCCATGACATCCCCTTCTGTTGACCAGTCCATACTTATCATTGGAGGCGGCACATGGGGCTGTTCAACAGCCCTGCAATTGGGAAGACGTGGCTATAAGAATGTCACAGTGCTGGAAGCACACCCTATGCCTTCTCCGATATCCGCGGGCAATGATGTGAATAAGATAATGGAAGAAGGTTGTCAATTGATGACCCCGAATCTGTTCGGTCTGGAGTGTTTATGGCTAACGCGTTAACAAAGGGGCACATACCAAGAACGAATCAGATGAGGAATATGTCTGGAACCACATGCATGAGGTATCGACCAAATATTGGAAGGAGGATCCTGTCTTCGCGCCATACTATCACAACACTGGTATCATCTTCAGCGCTGCTACACCGGAGGTATTCGAACATGTCAAGACCTGGATCGTTGGCAATGAAGCGGAGTACGAGAAGCTGGAAGGTGCTGCAGACTTTCAGAAGACCATGCCAAAGGGTGTTCTGACTGGTGACTTCCCCGGCTGGCAAGGCTTCTGGAAACGAAATGGTGCAGGCTGGCTCTTCGCTCGTGGGGCACTGATGTCCGCGTACCATGAAGCCGTGAAGCTGAGCATAAACTTTGTGACGGATGAAAGACAAGGCAAAGTAACGGAGCTGCTCTATTCTAGTGACTCGGGACGGGTACTGGGCGCTAAGACGGCAGATGGCTCCTTGCACCATGCCGACTGGGTCATACTGACTGCAGGAGCGTCCGCGGACACTTTCTTCGACTTTGAGGATCAGCTCCGTCCTACCGCTTGGACACTCGCTCACATTCCGCTTACCGAGTCAGAAAATGCACTCTTCAAAGACCTTCCGGTTCTGTACAATCCAGAGCGCGGCTTCTTCATTGAGCCTGACGCTGAGAATCACGAACTCAAGTTTTGCGACGAGCACCCCGGGTACATCAACCTAGAACGCGACGTCGGTCCGGGCCATGATGGTCAACAGCACTCTGTTCCCTTCGCGCGCCACCAGATCCCACTTGAGTCTGAAGAGCGTATGCGGCGCTTCCTTCGGGACACAATGCCCCAACTCGCGGAAAGGGAGTTCAGCTTTGCGCGTGTCTGCTGGGATTCAGATACCGTGGATAGACAGTTTCTGATCGATCGGCACCCGAAGTGGCGGAATCTGGTCGTGGCGGCTGGTGGTAGTGGGATGGGGTTCATGCTGAGTCCATGTGTGGGACAGCTGATTGCGGACACCCTTGAGGAGAGCATTGAGCATAGGTTGAGGAAGGGATTGAGGTGGAGGCCGGAGCAAGCGGAGGGAAGGGATTGGTGGGCTAGTGAGTATACACCATGGGGTGTGGGATACGGTATGGCTAACGTGCTGCCCAGCTCAAGATCGGTACGGTGGTAATGGAAAGGTCACAGACTTTCATGATGTGAAGGGTTGGACGAATGGGAGGAAAGGAGAGGCTCCGAACGTTGGTGGGACTGGGTCAACACTCTCCAAGGCCTGTGAGTAGGGACTTAACAACACATTATATGCCAATTTGCTGATTCGGTTCTCGGCAGGGAGTTGGATTACAGGACAGCAATAGCAAGGCAATCTGATTTACTGATTTCGAAACCAGATGCTAGGGTCCGTATCACTAATTGCAGGCAGTACGTAGACCAACCCAGCAGTAAGCGTTTTTGAATTATCGGTCACACGGTGTCTAAGTACTGTATACTGGCTATTCACTAGCCCGAGGCCCGCATTCGCAAGGATGAGTAGACAAGACCCGCCCCGATCCATCTAATTGCTCCATCGCGGCATTCCGTTACCCATCGTCAAGTATTGTGGCCGAAAAGACATTCGGGAAACGGGCCGAGGCTCGCTTCAATATGCCCAGCAGCATTCGTTGAAAGGTCTGATGCCCTTCCTGTGCCTATTGGCGTGAGCCTCAGGTCGTGCAAAGGCTGTCTAGCTACCTGCGCTCGTGATCTGGGGCGGCGTGCCATCTCCTTGTTGGTCATTTCCGTCCTCTGACATTTCTTGTCGCGGTTGGACACGACGGAATTGTACTATTTCTCTCTCGGTAGACACCAGTGGCGCTAGATTCTCCAATTCTGCATTCAGCAGAGTTGAGACAGGTGATGGCTCTCACTTCATGGTACTGAAGTCCAGCTTCCTCGCGACCTTATCACCCCTCCCCAAGCTCGGGAGCTCGCCGCCCCTCCTCTTCAAATCCTCTCCCATCGTCTCCAACCCGCCACCCTTCCTGGGCAAATCCTCCAATCGGCTCGGTTTCGGGTCAGTGGTCCACCACTCGTGTTCCAGAATTTGCCTCGCCGTCAGTCTCTTCCTCGGATCCAATGCGAACATCTTCATCAACAGGTCTGCTCCGACAGGACCGACGGCCCTGAACTCTGCCTCCCACTGATCCTTCCTCTTGACAGGCGTGACGTCTTTCTTCTCCACGGGCACATAACCCCTCAGCTTACTAACGCCGGGCCAATTGTCCTCAGTCGGCGTGCCAATAGTGCTGCTTATAATCCCAATCATATTGATGTCTGTGTCCGGCATCGCGGGCAAGAACACCTTCCTCTGCACCAACTCGGCAAAGACGCAGCCCACACTCCAGACATCGACAGCGCCGCTGTAGAAGCTAGCCTGGTAGTACAGCTCCGGCGGCCTGTACCACTTGGTGATGGTGTTGTACGTCATGTGAGCATAGGGGTCGGCAAAGCTCCTCGCGAGACCGAAATCAGCAAGCTTGATCTCGCCGTTCGCGGCGATGAGCAGATTGTTCGGCTTGATGTCGCGGTGCAGGACGAAGTTCTCGTGGCAGAACCAGACCGCGCGACTCAGCATCGCCATCCAGGCTTTGATGTCGGACGGGCCGTAGTGGATGTTTTCCACGTCCTGGATCAGCTTGAGCAAGTCGCCCTGCGGCAGGTGCTCGAGCACGAGGTTGAGGTTCTGGCTCTTGGTGCTGAAGACGCTGTGCAGGCGGATGATGTTGGGGTGGGAGAGCTCCTGGAGGAATTTGATTTCGCGCAGCGAGTCGTGCGAGATGCCCCATTCCGCCACTTCGGGCCCGACTTTGATCTTCTTGATTGCGACGAGTTTCGAAGGGTCGCTCACCAGGTGCGCGCTGAAGACGTCGGCGTATTGACCGGAACCGAGTTTTTTGCCTGGTTGGGTTGTTAGTGCGTCGACTGACACATGTAGGTGTAGGAATGACGGTACCCTTGACATATTTCTGGCGCTCTTGCTGATCTAATTGCTCGGCCTGGTTCACGAGCGGTGGCTCCGAGGATGGAAGGCCATTCGATACGGCCATGATTGTTGTACTCGACTATCTTGCTTTGCCCACCCTCTTTCAACACTCTTCGTACTCCCTTTATCTAACTGTTCTCTTGTTTCTGAGGGGCTTTAGGCGTGAGCTGCTTGGGGCCCAAGTGAGGTGATGTGGATGCGCGAGGAGATGTGCCGGTCGTTAGGAATAGTTTCCAGGCTCAAGATCAGTGATTCGTGACTATCATCAATTCATGTCTGCATTTTCCGGGACCAAGTCGGACATTGTACATGCGGTTCAAGAATGTCGAAAGACCAACTACATGTAAGGTTATAGGCAATTGTTAGGGTAGGGCGATCTGGAGGCTCTGCGGAAACGGGCCGCTGATATTCTTGGCACTCCATCTTTCCCAGAAACGTCTGGTGAAAGCTGCAACAACCTCCATACTGCACCGGTACACTGATTCAACACCGTCACTTACCTCCCAGCCGCCGGCTGACTGTACTTCGACCTATTATTCGGCCAACTTCGACGTATCAGGCGTGACAGAGCGACCGCGCCACCACAAGGGGCTCCACCTCATCTTTTCCTCCAGACAACCGCAACAATGATCACACGACGACCCTTCGCGCAAACCGCGCTCCAATTCAGCTCCGCAATGTTCAAGCTCCAAACCCGATGCCTGCACGCCAACATGGCCGCAAAGCCAATCCCATCCCCGACCCCGTTCGTGCCCGACCCACAGACCTTCCTCACGCTCATCGGCCGCAACATGTCCGCGCACGCGGCCAAAATCCCCTCCTGGGAAGCCCTCTTCTCGCTGTCGTCGGCGCAGCTGCGCGACTCCGGCGTCGAGCCCGCACGCAGCCGTCGGTATCTGCTGCACTGGCGCGAAAAGTTCCGCAACGGCGAGTTCGGCATCGGCGGCGATTTGACCGAGGTCCAGGACGGCGTGGGCGAGCTGCGGATTATCGAGGTGCCGGTCAAGAAGGCCCAGGGCGGCGAACAGAGCGGTGGCGGTGAGGGTGCTCAGAGGAAGGCGACGTTGACGAGCAGTCCGGGTATGCGGAAGATGGTGGTTAATGTGCCTGCGGGCCAGGATAAGCCGACGGGGAAGCCGAAGCCGATCAGCATGGTTAAGATTGTGAGGAGTGCGGTTATTGCGGGGCCGATGATTGAGCATCTTAAGGGTGTGCCGAATGGTGCGAAGATTGTGGCTAAGGAGGGTTTGTGGGAGCAGAAGAGAGGTCACAAGGTTGATGGTGGTGAGAGGAGGAAGGCAGAGGTTAGGTCGAAGCGGAGGGCTGAGGAGAGGAAGACTACTAGAGGTTAGGTGATAGGGTGTTAGGGAGCTACTCGTTCTAGAATGGCATGGTTGGCATTGCAGAGAAGAGAATCGAGTGCTCCCACCTCGACGGGTCTGGACAGACTGAATGAAGCTGGTGCTGTCGCTTTGTATGGCCGCCATTTAGTACTGTCCAGCGGCATTAGGAAAGGTGGGATTGTATCATAGAGAAAAAGGCATCGTGATGCGTGGAGAGATGCGTCAAAGCAGCATATGTCCTTTAGCGCCTTCAGCAAATTTCAACCACTTCGCAATCATAGCTTTGATTCGGTTCAGGAAATTAGTACAGGCCTTGCATTGCCCAGGAATTCCACTGTGATGGGTCGTCAACAACGCATAGAGATAGTGTATCTCCACAGCATCGCAGCTTCACTAGAGGCTTGACACGAGTCCTGGTGTTGTTTTACATGCAAAGCCCTACTGGAAGGAGCGATATTCGCAGGGTGCGCTCGGCGTGTAGCAAAGCAGCAATTTGGCGGTATGTGGTGAAGTCGACGGCACAGCCTCCACCAGGGTATCATGGAGTCAAGGACGGCTGCACTGGAACGCCGTACCAAACACCAATAACAGAAATACAGCGAGAAGCAGTATCAGCAAAGTTTGACTTGTAAGAACACCATTGTAAGCTGTCTCCTCGTCTCCTCACCCCTTTTCCAGCAAAATCTCCCTAACCCGCTCTCTCACATCCTTCCCAACGCCAATGCTCTCCAAATACCTCTCCACGCCTCCCCTCTCGCCAATCCACTCCCCCACCTTCCTCGTCCACTTCGGATCACAATCCGCAAACGAATCCGGCATACCAAACGCCCTCACCTCTTTCAACTTCTCCTCCCTCTCCGGTCCCAGCTCCGCCTGACTGTGCATATAATCCTGATCCACCACCTCCGTCCCCGCTCCCAGCAGCAGCAAAACCAGCAGCACGACCAGCCCCGTCCGATCCTTCCCCTGCGTGCAGTGCACCAGTACCGGCCACGCCTCCCTATCCCCCAGCACGGCAAACACGGCCCTGATCTCAGTCACAGAATGCGTCAATGTGTCGATGGCTAATCCCGACAGGCCTCGCTGAGCCATCACCTGCCGCCCCAGGATCGAGATCGCTTGGTTGCGGTACCCGAATGCCATGAGCGCGGCGAGACGCAGGGTCGAGGTGTAGGGCAGCTGGCGGATCAGCGCGGAGGAGTAGGCGGGTCCGTTCAGGTTGATGTTCTCGTAGGCGAGGCCGGGGATTTGGAGCGGGGTGGCGGCGAGGGCGTTGGATGGGCTCGCGGCAGGGGCGCTGGAGATGTGGGAAGAGCGTTTCTGGGCGGCGGCTATGTGCTCGGATTTTGTGCGCAGGTCGATGATGGTTTTGAGGGCGTGCTGGGTGAGGAGGGTGGTGCGGTCGGAGGGGGAGGCTTCGTCTGGGAGTGTGAGTTAGGGCGAGTCTGTGGAAGGGCAAGGACGCTTTAGGTACCTGGGCGGGCGCTTCTAAAAAACAGTCCTTCTTTGAGTTTCCTGACTGTTCGTCAGGTTTGCATTGGGAGAGAGGTATCGCGTTTGCTTACACATCACGCGAGCGTGCGTTCACGAAGCGTCCTATGTCACGGAAGTTCAGGATGTTGTCGAAAGGCTTCCCAGGCGGTGATTGTGCCATGGCTGCGCGGCGATGAGAGTAGCATAAGGGCCAATGAAGAGCGATTGGAACGTTGAGAGGGATATTCAGAAAGAGCGAGTGCGATGTGTATAGATTACTACTTCCAAGTTTATGCCCGCCCTGTACGCCATGATCAGATGCACCCCTGCGCTGATCGCGGTTCTGTCGTTTCAGGACGAAGATCTTCCGCTGGAGGTGGGCTTTGGGGGGGTTTTATGCGTTTTATATTAACATGTACCTACTGAGTGCAAGATCTATACCGCTTCATACATATGGGATGTAACGGAACGTTTGCATAGATGTAGTTGTCCTTCCATTTGTAGTATTGCCTAGCAACCTGACGTGAATGTTTGGATCAATCTTGGTTGGCCAGTGACGACATGGCCAGACCGTTGCAGCGGCGCAGCATGACGTAGCCCCGAACTCTGTTTCCCCCATTTCCTCTATCACCAACTCCTCAGACAACCATCATCAAGTTTCTGTGAAGCTGTCCTCTTAACAGAAGAATACATTCGCTATAAGCGCATCCATCAAGAGCGCCGCATTTGATCTATATCAAAGACATTCCGATTCGTATAGGCCCACTACCATCCAGTCTCGTCCGGCGCAAATCGATCGCAAACACAGCTTCAGCGCGCAGCGCAACAACACCTGAGTAGCTGTTCACCAGAATGGCAGCTACTAACAAAAAGACAACGCCTGCGCCAGGCGACGTGCCATGCCCAGACCCGGCCGTACATGGCATTGTCTCTCCCAGGCTACAAGACCAAGCCTCGACCGCTGCGCTCTATGTGACCAAGCACAAGGGAGACCCGCATGAGCAGGGAATCCTAGATGCGAACAACAAGCTTTCTTCGAGAAGTGAGTTACCACATTGGCGATAGAAATGCGACAACTAATCATCATCATAGGTGCCGCGGCGTCCTTGAAGTATGCGCGAGCGGAAGATTTGCCTAGCTACCCTAGTCAAGGCGGAGTAAAGATCTCTTCAGCCGGCGCAGCAGCTAATCTTGCCAACGACAATCATAAAGACTTCGAATACTGGAAAGCAAACTCATCCTCAGATGCCGGTAAAGCCGCAATGCTGGCTAAGGACTACAAGATGCAGCCATTATGGAAGCCGGAGGGAAGCGCAGCGGGATCCAAGGCAGCCTTTCTCGCAGCTAGGGACGGTGGAAAGCTCAACCTTTGGCACCCAGAGCCAACCGCTGAAGGCAACTCGGCGGCTCATCTGGCCATGGGCAAGAACTTGAGCCCTCAGCTCGACTATGGGTACACCGCAGACGGCAAGAAGAGGGCGCTTATGGCAGCTACTGGGGCTCTGGGCAGGTCGAGATCAGGATCTACCCCGACACCAGCCCTTCCTGCTTATCCGGATTCGAAGAACTCTGCTCATAACGCACTGAATGCTGCGACTGTCGCTAACCGCACACCTTCGAAACGTGCCACCAAGAACGAGGAATACCATATCGACTCGGCCGCAATGGAGGCTGCGCGCATCAAACACCTTGCTCCAGGTGCTGTTGACAAGGAGATGTGGGGATCGAAGCCTCCTGTGGAGCTCGAAATGGAGGAGAAGAGACATCAAGCTGCACTGCGGGCCTCTGCTGTGTCAATGGCCAAGCAGATGATGGAATACCAACGCCGCCATGATGAGGAGGTGGATCAAGCAGGTGTCACTGCTGCTGCGCATGTGCATGGACGCACGTACTCCACCGCCAGTACACAGCCAGACCTCAAGTCACAGGCCTTGCAGTACATCCATCTGCAGGAAGCCGCTCAGAAACTTGCTGCCGAGCGTCTTGCGAAGCTCGACCCAGATGCGAACACCCGCTATCGCAGCTACTACGGTTATGAGGACCAGCAACCTCGTCACCGCTATTCCATCCGCGGTCGTGGTCGCCGCCGGGCTGAAAGCGTCACCGAAGATCCTGACTCCGATGACGAGTTCCAAGCGCGCCGTGTTCGCAACCAAATGTCGCAGTTCAACAACAACATCGCCGAGATCGACGCGAAGAAGCGTCAAAACGATCGTGCCGCCCTGCTTGCCGCTGCAGAGCGCAAGGTCCATGCGCAGATGCACAACATGGACGAACAAGTGTATGCCGAGACGGGCAAGGTATCGCCGGCCATGATGGAAGAGTGGGAAGCCAAGGCACGCGCACGCGCTGCTAAAGAGAGTGAGGCCCGCATGAAGAACCACGGACGTGTGGACCTTGGAAATGGTAGATTTATGGATCAGAGCGAGATTGAAGCTATCGCTGCGGCTAGACTGAAGCCTACGCTGACGGAGATAAACGACACCGCTGAGAAGAGGAGGGCCAAGGACGAGGAAATTAGGCTTGAGAGAGAAGAGTTTCAGCGCCAGCAGAGGTCTGAGAAAGAGAGGGAGAGGGATACCAAGGCTGAGCAGAAGAGGCTGCGCCGTGAGTTACACTGTCCAAGGGCGAAATTAGGATCGAGCATACTAACACCTGTCATAGACGAAGAGAAGGCCGCAGCGAAGGCAAAGAAGCAAGAACAAAAGGCAGCCGCTCGCATCGAAAAGGACGCCGAAAAGGCTCGCCGTGCAGAAGAGAAGAGACTGGCCAAGGAGCGCAAACACCAGTCCAAGGACTTGCAGAAAGAGTCCGAAGAGGCCGCAGCTGCTTCCGCGAGGAAGTCTATTGAGGAGCCGGCCACCACTACGGAGCCAGCCAGCACCACGACCACCACCACGACCGCCGCGGTTGTCACTCCAGCGATCGTCACGGAGAGCGTCGATGGTCCTAGAGAGAGCGTAGAGCACACAGACGAAGATCGCCCCGCCCGTCTCGAACGCCACGTCTCCACCGTCCTCTCCTCCTCCTCCAGCTCCAGCGCCAGCTCTTCCCGCTCCAGCGTCTCCTCTCTCGAGCCCGCCACGACAACAGAGACGATGCCGAACATGCCGAACGAGACGGCGCGCCAGATCGCAGAGCGCGTACTCACCGCCGACGTCGACGCTGAGGGCCGCGCTCCAGAGACCGAAGTCGTCGCCACGACTACAACTGAAGACGTCAAACCCAGCGTTGGCGTCGAAGCACCCTCAACGACCGCGGAAAAGGAGCGCGACCTCCACGACGAGCCCAAGACGCCGTCGACACCCTCAAAGTCCGCGGGCGGCGGCGGCTTCGGTCGCTTCTTCAAGGGCCTGCGCCGCAAGAGCCGCGCCGACTACGAACCCGGTCGCATCTCCGCCGCCAAGACGTCCGTCTCTACTTCAACCGAGGATCCTAAAACCTCTGTCGATTCCGCCGCGCTCACTGGCAGTGGTGCTGGTGCCGCGGGTGCCGGTGGTGTCGTAGAAGACGCCGAACTGGGCTCGGGCTCCCCGTCCTCGTTCCGTCGCCACGACTCCACGTCCCTCCACTCCGTGTCCACCATGTCGAGTTCCACGGACGCGGAGGCGGGGGAGATGGAGATGGAGCAGCGTCGTGGTCGCGGTGGTCGCTTGGGCCTGTTTGGCGCCAAAGACAGTGCCAATGTCAATGCCAACCCCAAGGCCACCCCCAAGGCCAAGGGTAGTGGTGGTGTTACCAGAGATGATGATGAGAGCGGCGAAGACGAGTTCGAAGAGGCGCGCGATACCTTCGACGAGAGCCTCGCGCCGCCCCCGAGTTTTGCGGGGCAGCCGAAGAGCGGGAGTCCCGTGCGCGAGACCAAGTTTCAGGAGGTGTTGTAAGTGAACCAGAACCAGAAGTCGTGCCTGTGCCGATGTGATGTGAGGCGATGAAGCGAGGCTGTCGACCAGGCTGAGTGGCTGTGGCTGTGGCTGAGTGGAGTCGAGTCATGTCGAGTAATGTCGAGTTGGCGTGTTTGAGCTGGGTGTGATGGGGACTGACGGTGTGATGTAGGAGCCCGATTTGAGTGCGCTTGTGGAGAGAAGACGAGAAGAGGAGGGATGGAATGTGGATGGCAGATAAGGGTCGAAGTGGTTAATGTGGAGGCTTGGGTTGGGTTGCTGGCTTCCGTGGTCGCGATGATCTGATGAACTTCTGCTCGGCCTGACTTATGTTACATTGTTGCTTGCTATACCTTTTTCGTCTCGCGTCTCGCGTCTTGCGCCTCTTCTCATCTATAACAGTCACGATTTTCGACCTGGGTATTTGATACGTTCAATGGCAGTTATGTAGGATCAGAACAGCACTAATTCAGAGCCGGGAATCTTCTTTTCTCCCCATATCAAACATCAGCTTGCCGCATTCACCGACAGCTTGTTCTTTCATACATGTCTATATGCGTGCCAAGCCAGGCCTACTGCCGGCTTTTCGTCTTACTCGGTTTTTCATGTCTCCTGAGATCATAAGAGTGTCTCGTCAAAGCCTCATCTGCGCCTAGCTACATTATCGGAGTCACCTTCTTTGCTCGACATCCTTCCTTCCTTTCCCCTTCCTTCCATCATCGATTGTCTGAGCTTCCGGCTTACCAGACTCACCCACCGCTTCCCACCGAGATCCTTCAGATGTACGTCTCTGATTCACCTCAATGACTCAGACGGGCTAAAGGAACTTTAAGCCTTGTTGGAGGGAAACACGTTCTTCTCGGCCTGCTGGGCAGCGGCAAGCGCGGCCTTGAGGTTGAACTGAGTGTCGACGCCCTCGATACGGTGGGTCGAGTTGATGTTCTTGACCAGGGTGATCTGGTAGCAAGTCGCGGAACCCTGGCGAGAGATGATGGTGCTGTAGGCGAGGAAGAACTCCCAGATCTAACAAAAATCGTCAGCATGTTGTATATTCATTGGATGTCTTGCACAAGACTCGGAAACTTACCCTGAACCACCGGTCTCCGTATTTGGCAACAACCTTGTCCTTGTTGGCCATCCAGTTCCTGTACCACCTCCAGATAGTAGCGGAGTAGTGGACGCCAATAGTATCGATATGCTTGACCTCGAAGCCCGCGCCCTCGAGCTGATCGACGAACCAGCCCAACGGCGTCGACGCATCCGCGCCAGGGAAAACATACTTGTTCATGAAGAGACCCCAGATCAGGTCCTCGTACTGCCAGCTCTTCCGCAGGCCCGCAATCTGCAGGAAGAAGGTTCCGTCGTCGTCGAGCATGTCGTAGACCTGGCGCAGGAAGGTGGAGAAGTGGCGCACGCCGACGTGCTCCGCCATCTCGAGACAGGTGATCTTGTTGTAGCCGCCCTCGGGCACGGGGATGTCGCGGTAGTCCATGCACAGGATGCGGGACTGCTCTTCTGGGACGCCGACCTTGCGGAGCCCGTTGTTGCCCCACGCCGTCTGGTTGCGCCCGAGCGTGACACCGGTGACGGAGGCGCCGTAGTTGGCGCTGGCGAACTTGGCAAGAGTGCCCCAGCCACAGCCGATGTCGAGCATGCGCTCGCCGGCCTTGAGACCGATCTTCTCGCACACAATCGCCAGCTTGTTGTCCTGGAGCTGCTCGAGCGACTCCTCGCTGTTGATGTCGGAGATGATGCCGGAGGTGTAGATCATGCGTGGGCCGAGGAACCAGCCGTAGAAGTCGTCGCCGCGGTCGTAGTGGTCGCGCACCTGTTCCTCGTCCTGGGAGCGGGTGTGCATGATGACCTCTGGCATCATGCCGGTGAGGAAGAACCAGAACAGGCTGAGGGTGAAGCGGAAGTTGGCCCAGTCGTGCCTGTACTCCATGACCTCGAGCGCGTCGCCGTTGAAGTCAACCTCGCCAGCGAAGTACTTCTCGTGGAAGGTCTCCATTGGGATCTTGCTGCGGCCGTGGTACTTGGCGCGGTCCTCCGGGTTCTTGAAGGTGAGGTAGTGCTCAATTGGCGCACCAGGGTACTTGGCTTTCTCGTTCTTGCGCGGCATGAATGAGGAGGATGCGATGGTCCAGAAGGCCATGAGGATTGGGATGGCGGTCAGGAGGGCGAAGAAGATCCATGTCTTGAGGCCACCACCGATCTTGTAGGCAAAGTAGCCGGGGACACCAGCGAGGAGACCGAACAGGATCTTGTTGTTGAAAGACTCGCTACCCGCGGCGTCGGCTGGAAGAGGCGCATTCTTGATTGAAGGGTACTGTGAAGCTCAATTAGCTTGCTGCCTGGTGCTGCGCAACAGCTTAGAGATAGCTCAGAGATAGCTTACGGAGGTGGTCCTGACGCCGAAGTTGCGTGGTTCAGACGCTGGAGTCGGCGCAGGCGGAGTCTCGATGAACTCGAAAGAGTCCTCGGACGTGGTCGAGGTGGCCTTGAGGTCGGCCATGGTGCTCAATTGGTGGTGTAAGGGTGAGCTCCAGGCAGGAGACGCGAAATTTATTGGGGGAACGCGAGTCGGCCGTTTGCGCCAAGCCCCTCCTGCATGCGTGTCCTGAACCCCTGGAGTGGATCTTCACATGCTACCTAAGGTACTAGTACTGACCTCTCAACATCACTTGGCTTGAAACACACGACCAACGTCTTGTATACTTTGACCATTGTAGACGCGTGTCTTGTTGGGGGAAAGGTTCATGAGCAATTGCGAAGCCCTATATGCTTTGTATACCAAACTCACGCTACTCACCCGGTGTTTGCAACGTTCATCCATTTCCGCTGCCTGTTAGCGACGCGTGCGAATGGCCAGGAGCCACAGCGAGATGTCCGTTTTGCAAAACAGATCAATCACGTTTGAAATTTCCGCCCAAGCCATATACAAGCTATCCACGTCTGCTAGGAGGCATTGACAACCGACGTCCGTCGTCCAGCATGTCCCCGTCTGCCGACATACTGTCCGTATTGGATCGCTTCTCGTCCTTGACCTGAACCGCCATAGCTACTGATCTCGTAGCACGCTTGTCTTCAAGCTCGTCATCTGGTGCTGCATCTGCATCGCTGTCTTCCCCAAGCTCTGCTTCCCTGGCTTCAGTGTCAATAGCTGACATTCTCACAACAAACTCGCGTTGCAGCTCTTTCAGCCAGCTCGCAAGGACTTCGCCCTCCATAGCACCATTGTGCGCTTGCACGAGCTGTTCCTTGAGATTCAGAATGAGCTTCCTTCTTCGAGACTGTGCCACGGCTAGAGAAGCCTTCTTGCGCCTTTTCGAGCGCTGCTCTAACGTGCCGGCTACCTCGGTAGCATACTGGAGGACATCAGGTGGTAAAGGCAGAACTTTAGCAAGCGCCAAACCGTAGTGCTCCTCCTCGACAACGCCTTCGGATAGCCGGTAAAGCATCGTCATCTTGTCGGCCTCGCTCATGTCGACAGCGAGGTGCAGGTTGATGACACCGTTCCGCTCTGACATGATATTCGCTAGATCACGGAAGTGGGTAGCGAACCAAACTAGAGCACGGCTGTCGACCAGCGCTTCAGCAATAGCAAGAGCGATAGCCAGACCATCTCGCGTGCTGGTTCCACGACCTAGCTCATCAATGATCGCCATGCTGTGTCTGTCAATGTTACGTAATATGAACGCCGTCTCTCTCATCTCTGCTGCAAACGTTGATACATTTGCTTCAATGCTGTCATCCGTCGACACACGAGCAAACAGTTGCTTGAATATTGGAAAAGCTGCGTAAGAAGACGGCACGAAACTTCCAATCTGGGCCATGACCGCCATCAAGGCAATGGAACGTATGTAAGTACTCTTGCCGCTCATGTTGCAGCCAGTGATGATTTGGAAACGCGTCTGTTGTGTCGCATAAACGTCGTTCGGAATGTACTTGCTCGATTGCACTTTCTCACGGATAGGGTGACGACCAGCTTTGATGGCAAGAGTATCAGTCAGCTTTGGCCGCACGTATTCTTGACTGGTTACGAGTTGTGCGAAGGACGAGATCATGTCAAGCATGCCGATGCTTTCACATATCTTGAATAACCCGGAGAGATGGCCTCTGACGTCCGCAATGAGTTCCTGTACCACCTTGTCACTCATGAGCAGGACCTCAGTATGAGAGTCGACGATCTTTTGGTTACGTTTCACGAGGTCGAGTGTTTGACATTCTACCATGTTCTTCTTTTTGAAGACATTGATGAACACCGGAGGCAGAAGTCTATCTTCCAGTTCGGAAGCTGGCAGCCGAATGTAGAATTGCCGAACATTGTCATACTTCGTTTGCAAAGCCAGGTTGTGCGTTTCTGCCAGGTAAATGATCAGGCAGGCACGTAAGACAATGCCTATCTACTTACCAGCCAGATCTTCAATATGTTGATAGGCATCGGTCATGGCCTCTTTGTAAGTCTGACGTGCAACATCCAGTAGTCCGTTCACACCGGACTGGAAGAAACATTAGCTGTGTGACTCTTAGGAAGTTATGGGACCGTCCTACCTTGACAGCGTATGTCCGCTGATTGCGCAAGTCAAGAGGCTTACTTGAGTACGTAGTGTCCTCATTGATCATGTTGTCGATGAGTTCCAGTACGGGTTGTACGTTTTCAGGAGCGCACAGCTATTTCAATCAGCTCATCCCATCGTATCTCAGACCCAATAGCAACCTGACGAATCTCTTGCAGCATTACGGAACGAGCCCCACTCAGCGCTTCGTAAATTGGTGAAATTGTAGTCACAAATTGCTTGAGCATTATCACAGTGTTGATGGCTTGCTCGGTCGACTTCAGTGTCATTTGAGTCGGTATGATGATGAGCTGGCCGAAGGTAAGTGTAAGATCGCAGAGTGTAAAATCACTTCACGTACGGCAGTCAACACTCTGTCCACATCCAGCGAGGCTTTCAATGCTGTAGCAAAGTCAGCTTTAACACAAGGAGAGACCTTTGCCTCCCGGCCTCAAACTCACATTGTCTGGTCGCGAAGAACATCTCTTCCTTCGTGGCAAGCTCCTCAAGTGCGTCGTAGCGTGTGTTCAGCGTTTCTTTGTCGGTAAGTGGCTGTAAGATATTGCCACGGAGTAACCTCGACCCCATCGGCGTCATAGTCTCGTTCAGCAAACCGAACAAGCAATCTCTTGACTTGGGATTCTGCAAGTTTTGGATAAGTTCTAGAGATTGAATGGTTGACACGTCGATCATCATGGATCCTTCTGAAGCCTCGTATTTGATTCTCAAAGAATGGAAAGGGAAGGTTGTTGCAAGACTCAGCTCAACGAATTTGAGGACCTATTGTTATAAGTGATATTCACGGCGAAAATGGCACGGCGTCTTACAGCGGCAAAGCAGCAGACTGCGAAATAGTTGCCTTCGATCGCCATCTTCAGAGCTTCCACGTCTTCGCCAAAAGCCAACTGCTGAATGTATTCCAAGCCAGTCGTTTCAGCAAAATACCTGCGGTCGATTGTGACAAGGTTACTGTTCAGGTCTAGAAGACTGTCTTCGATGATTGAGAAGAGCTTCGACTTAGGATTCGCCGCTGATTGTACGATCAAGATCTGTGAGGGACCGAAGACCATCAACTTGTGGAGGGTTCGAACATATGTTTGACTGTCACATATCTGGCATAGTACTGCCTCGTTGGTGTCCAGGTTCAGGAATGCGAGTCCGACAGTTGGAGCAATGCCTCGAGACTCGCTTACAGCGCAGATGATGCGTTGACTTTCGATACCTAAAGTAGAGACACCGGTACGTGGTCGCGCTGTGCCCAGCCTACCAGCTCGCCCTGTACGTGGTCTCGAAGTGGTCGTCGTATATTCATACGAAGTGTAAGGCAGGTATGAGGTTGTGTCTGTGGTAAGTGACGTCGACGGTCGTCGCGCTGAAGACATGCTGCTCGAGAAAGCGCGGGTAGTGTATAGATTGTAGACGTAGGCGAGAAGCTCGACATGCACGAGAAGCACAAGGGTAATAGATTCAAGAGGAAGACTTGTGAGATATCTTGAGTACACTGAGAGGTGCTGACCTTCTGCACGCGGCAAGGGCGGTCAGCGGTGCCTTCCCTTTCGGGTATCTGCGCACAAGCGTCCTCTGAGGGTGGCCCATGAATTGGAATCAATGCTCTGTCTGTGGGAAACGTGGACGTCGTTATCTACATGTAAGTTATACATACGGAGGGCGGGTGCGCAAGCTAGGGATGCCGCGGGGGTTTGCGATCCTTGTTGACGTTTGCCATCATGCAGTATTATTAGAGCTTCGCTTTAGTCTTCTCAAATTCCACCTTGTTGATGCAGGAACCGACACCCTCGAGAGTGACTTCTACAACATCGCCATCCTTCAACCAGAGTTGTGGCTTTCTACCCATGCCAACACCTTGCGGACTGTGTTTGGGTTAGTCTGGTGGCATTACCGTGTACAGATAGCCGAGATACTCACGTTCCGGTAAAGATCAAGTCTCCAGGGAGTAAGGTAGTGCCTTCACTTAGCCTGGCAATCGTTTGAGCAACCCCAAAGATCATGTCCTTCGTGTTACTGTCCTGAACCGTTTTCCCGTTGAGCTTAGTAGTGATGCGGAGGTTCTGGGGGTCCTTGATAAGCTTGCTCGATACTATTCCTGGACCTATTGGGGCCCAGCCATCAAAGCCTTTGCCGAGTGCCCATTGTCCGCCTCCTCTCTTGAGCTGCCATTCACGATGGCTCACATCATTGCCCACGCAGTACCCAGCGACATACGATAACGCTTGTGATTCGGAGATGTTCTTCCCTGCCTTGCCGATTACTGCAACCAGCTCACACTCGTAATCCAATCCCTTTGCCTCTTGCGCTGCAGCAGATACCGGAATGGGATCGAATGGGCCCGCAACGGAGGTGATTGGCTTGTAGAAAAGGACGGGGTATTTTGGTATCGGCATCCCAGACTGAGACGTGTTAGTGAGTCCCCGTGGTCTTCTCGGAAGTATACATACCTCATGAGCATGCTGTTCATAGTTGAGACCGAGACACCGAACTGTTTGTACATCCTCGCGTGCTAGTGGAGCAAGCAACAGCCGAACGTCCTAGCAGAGCGTTTCAGTTCAAGTCTTGAGACCTTGTTCTTGTGGATCGTCTAGCGTACAGCAACTTGTTCCGTCACTTCGTGCCTTCCCCATGGTCTCCCACGAATGACTTTTGCTTGCGTGACTCTAGTCAGGTCGCTTGTCCCGGAAGGCAGGATCGCATCGCCGTAGTATGTTCGGCCGTCTTTGGCAAGAAACCGTACGAGTCGCTAAGCGTGATATTAGCTCCGTTTAACTCAATAGTGCTCAAGACACCCTAGGCGTACTGTAAACGAAGACATTGAGCGCAATCGGCCACTGAACAGTGTAGAGATAGACGAGCAAGTGTTTGTATGATGTCAAGACGCCAAGGCGTAATTGATCTGGGGACTCCACAGATTCGTTTGAGCTTCGGTTTCATCTCGAAGCTGACCAGATACTGACTTCTGCGTATACGCGAATACATTGGGAATAGCACGCAACATCGGAAGCCGTGTCCGCAAAGCCATTATTGTACCGAAGGTATCAAGAAGTGTCTGCTGGGTCTTGAATTGGAGCGGTTCCTAGCCAATGCCAAGACTGTCTGGATTGCAACGGGACGTCCTGTCCTTGTACCGCCAATGTCTACGAGCGGCGCGTAAGAAGCCAGCTGTGAGATCTTGTCATGACCCATGATACGCATTGCATGTATTGATATCCCTATTAGGAAACAAGACCGAATTTCGAAGCGTTCGCACGGTACAAGACTCTTCGCCTCGGAGGAACTCAGCCGCTAACTTTATCGACGCAGACAGGAGTTCCGCCAACATGCTTCCATTGACAAGAAAGACTTTAGTGCTGTCGAATACATGCTACGGAAAGGCCACAGGCAACTCGAGATCTACGAATCACCAGGAATCCGTAATATCGGACTATGATTCTCCCAGTCACTACATAAGGTCATGATGCTGCTCTCAGCGTAATGCTTTCACTGGAGACTTGTGAAGCCGCTACGACGCGACATAGGCCCATCGATATAAGTTCACTCAGGTTCAGAGGAGGAATGAAACCAATGAACGGTCGCTGAGAGCTGCTTGGAAAAGCGTGCTGCTACATACGAGGGCTTCTCCTTGCCGTATCCAAGATCCATGCAGCATTTGCCACCCAAATCACACCACGGACACGAGAGCGTCAAGTCACCATTATCTCACACATGCTGGAATTACCCCGCTTTCTATACGCGTTCGCATGATTCGAAGTACGAGTGTAGGGTTGTCTCATGGAACAAGGTCACGTGATATGAGAACGTTCTGGAATTTTCGCGTGTATGCTGGTACCTACGCCACCACTGGCTGTCTATACGATTACCAGGTGGCACCACCACCTTCGAGAACTATCCGTACAGGATCATGAGATCGAACACGCAATAGCTGGAACACTCCAGTATGTTCTGCCTTCGCCATCATCAAGGTATAAGAAGGGCATCCGAGTCGACCATGACTGTTCATCACCAGAACAAAGAACAGCAACAACAGTTACATGCAAGCAATCCGCAACAACAGCAGACTACCTCAAGTCTACCGGATCGTCAAGTCTACTCCAGCTCAAGTCAGAAACATGTCTCTCTTCGGATCTTTCGGCCCACGCTTCCCATCTGGGGAATTCGCACCACTCTTCCGCCTCTTAGATGACTACGCCTCGCACGTCACGAAGAATGAATTCCCGGGCGTCTCCCAGTCCCTTCGCTCTTTCACGCCTCGCTTCGATGTTCGTGAAGTGAAGGACGCCTACGAGCTCCATGGCGAACTCCCAGGCATTGCCCAGAAGGACATCAACATCGAGTTCACCGATCCGCAGACCCTCACCATCAAGGGCCGTACCGAGCGTCATACTGAACGCGGAACTCCACCATCTGCCGCCATCGAAGGCCAAGCTGAACAGGGTCGCATCACCTCCGGCGAAGAAGGCTCTCACTACCACAAGGCCACCGTCGAAGATGAGGACGCAAACATGTCGGGTGCGCTGCCATCCGATTCCAACTCCCAGCAGGCTTCCACCTCACAGGAAGTCGCCAAGTCCGACCAGCAACAACAACAGGTGCAGCAGCGCCCTGAATCCCGCTACTGGGTTTCCGAGCGCTCTGTAGGCGAGTTCCACCGCACCTTCAGTTTCCCAAGCCGTGTGGACCAGGACAACGTCAAGGCTAGCCTCAAGGACGGCATTCTCAGCATTATCGTCCCGAAGGCTACAACTCCTTCCACTCGCCGCATCAACATCGAGTAAAAGGACCATCCCTCATATCGGAGAAATGTTCTACGACAACTACGATCATGACGCATGAAGCATAGCAATGGGTGTTCTTGCTGGGTTTGTTTTGGAGGCTTTGGTTTAATATCTTGTAATTAGTATTTGCTCTTGAAGCTCAATATACTTCACATTTACCGTTACTCTGTCAATTGTCACATGGTAAAGGAGGTATCATGCATAGTCCAAATTGTATATCAACCGGATGTATCTTTCTTCTCCACAGCCATATCATGCAGCATCCTTTGGCACAGCTAACTGTCCTGGCTTGTATGGAAATACCTTCCTATAGTGCAAAGCAATATCCCGCCTCGTAGCCACCCAAACCCCCTCCTTCTGACTCACATACATCATAAACCTCCTCAGCGCCTCACTCCTTCCCGGCTTACCAATAATCCTGCTATGCATCGGTATATTCATCATCTTGCCTCCCTCACGATACAAGCAATCAAACGCGCTCTTCAAATACTCCTCATAGCCCTGTCCCGCAGAACTCATAAACCCCGGCGCCATGTGAAACTTGCCATCGTTGGTATCGTACGCGTACGGGATGAGCAGCAAGCCCTCCCTCTCGCTCTCCGGCAGCTCAGCCTCCCACGGCAGATCGATCCAATACGGCACATCGTCATTATAGCACTCCGAGCTCCACAACAGCGGCGTCCCCATCTCCTTGAACACAGACGGTAACACGGCATGCGTCTGCGGCGTGCCGCGGCCAAAATAAACCCCCGCCGGCATCTCGCCCGTCGCGGCCTGCAGCGCGTAACAACTCTCCTTGATATACGCCTTCTCCTCCTCCAGCCCCATCTCAGCGATATCAAGCCATCTGAGCCCATGCGTAGCGATCTCATGCCCGTCCCTGACACACGCCCGCGCAAACTCGGGGTTCCGCTCCATGGCCTTGGCTACGGCAAAGATCGTCATCGGCCACCCAAACTCGGCCATTAGCCGATTCACTCTCCAACAGCCGGCGCGGGAGCCGTATTCGAAGTCCTGCTCGGCGTTGAGATGCCGCGCGCCCGTGCGGAAGCCGCCTGAGGAGCCCTTCTCCCAGAGATAGGGCTCGGAGTGGGCATCACCGTCGGCGACGCTCCGCTCGCCGCCTTCTTCGTAGTTGAGCACGAAGGAGAGGCAGATGCGGGCGTTGTTGGGCCACTGCGCGTTGTGGGAGGGCTCGCCGAAGCCGGTGAAGTCGCGGGGGAGTTGGAGGGATTCTTCGACGTGGAGGGGCATGGTTGGTGGGAGCGGGGTTGGAGGGGATGGATTGTAGGGCTGTGTCGTTATGGTAGGTAGGTTGGGGTTTGTGGGAAGGAAAATGTTGGTGAAAAAGGTGTGGATGGGGGGAGAATGAGAATCAGATGTAAGTTATGTCACTTACAGTATAGGAGAATAGCTGCAGAGCGGTAGACAGACCTTGCCGTAACTTACATGGTTCGAGGTTGTATTATCGATAGGCGGGGAGCCTTATCAGCAGAACCCTATATCGCGCATCTGTTGCCTGATAGATCAATCAGTGGGGTCTGCTGTGCAGAACACTGATAGCGTGTGTAGACAGATAGGAGGTTGATGCGGGGTGAAGGCTGAGGGGTTGGGTTGAAGTGAAGCTGGTGTGCAAGACGCGTCTCCGTCACCGACGGCCCCGCGGCCAAGCTCGGCCAACCACCTCCAAGGCAGCGATAACACAACGAAGATAAATCGACCTTCCAAATCCGCATGATGCCTGGTAGGATGCGATATCACGTAAGTAGCCCTTGGAGAGCGTGGTCGAATGACTCGGTGGTAGTAACGACAGCTCCGCACAAGTAAGGATATTCCTTTGTACACTTCCTCAAGTCCTCCTCAGTCCACAAAGTAATCTCTCAATCCATTACACTTTCTCTAGCACCATGTCTGTCTTCTCCGTGAACCCGCGAGAAGACAATCCCGTAACCACACAAGTCCTAGCCACAGTATGCGCGCGCCTCGGCGTCGAAATCGCAGACGATGAAAAAGACGACTACCGGCGCTTACTAGCAGTCTTCCACGAGTCCGCAGAACAATTAATGGCAATGCCCGACTACGAGCCGCAAGTGGACCTGTCACGATTCCCGCGCGAGAATGTTTACTACCCGAAGAAAGAGGACAACACCAACGGCGCCTGGGCATGGCGCTGTACGATCAAGGACAAGGAGGGTAGAGGGGGTGTTCTTACTGGAAAGACGGTCGTGCTTAAAGACATGATTTCAGTCAAGGACGTGCCGATGCTCATGGGGACGGAGTTTGTGGACGGTTATGTACCCGTACGTCACTCTTGCCCACCTCCGAGACTGATGAAACATGTGTGAGAGTAAGTTAGCTGAACAACAACGACAGACCATAGACGCGACAGTCGTCACGCGCATCCTAACCCACGGCGGTGAGGTCGTCGGCAAAGCCGTCTGCGAGAACCTCTGCCACAGCGGAACCTCGCACTCCGCCGCCAGCGGCGTGGTCGAGAACCCGTACGTGGCCGGCTACTCAGCCGGCGGTTCCTCTTCAGGCAGCGGCGTGCTCGTCGCACTGGGCGAAGCCGACATGTCCATCGGCGCGGACCAAGGCGGCTCCGTACGCATCCCGGCCTGCAACTGCGGGATCGTGGGCTTCAAGCCTACGTTCGGCTTGGTGCCGTATACGGGCTGTGGCAGCAACGAGCCGACGAATGATCATCTGGGCCCGATGACGAGGACGGTGATCGAGAACGCGATGTTGCTTGAGGCGATTGCGGGGAGCGATAATATCGACGACCGCTCGTTTGCCGCTGGTCCGCCTGAGAAACTTCCAAAGTACAGCGCTGCGCTCGCGGCCTTGTCGAGTCCGGTTGATCTGACGGGGTTCAAGATTGGCATCATTGCCGAGTCCCTTACCAGTCCCGTCCTTGATCAACGGCTGAAGGCGACATTCCTCCATGCAGCAGAGCTATACCGCTCCCTCGGGGCCACCGTGACCGAGATCTCCATACCCATCCATGCCAAAGGCAGCACGATCTGGACCGCCATCTCAAAAGTGAGCGGCTACTTTACCAAGTCGCCGGGGACTTTCGGACGCCGCGGCCACAACATGAACGAGCTGAACGCCCTCTTCAGCAGCGCGCTCGGCAACCAACAGAGATGGGACAAAGCATATGTGGCCACGAAGAACGTCTTCCTCAACGGTGCCTATGCCGCCACCGCCTTCCCTGGGCTCGTAGGCAAAGCGACTAATCTGTCACGCCAGTTGCGGGATGCCTACGACGCGGCGCTGGAAGAGGTGGACGTGCTGCTCACGCCCACGCTACCGTATCTAGCAACCAGTCATAGTGCGGTAGATGCGAGGCCGATCGAGCAGATTGAGAAACAGGTCGGGCTGACGGGTAACACTTGTCCGTTCAATCAGACAGGTCATCCAGCTTTGACGCTGCCGGTTGGCATGCTGGAGATCGTGGAAGGGCCGGCGAAAGGTACGGGAGCGAAGTTGCCGGTTGGGATGCAGATTGTGGGAAAGTGGTGGGCGGAGGAGACGGTGTTGAAGGCGGCGTTTGCGTGGGAGACGAGCTGGGATTGGAAGACTATGTAGTGCCTATAACCTTGATTACAATGATGCCGAGTCGGATCAAGGCGTGATGAGCTTGATTGCGTTGATAGTCACATCTTCAGCCAGCTGTTCTTGTATTGTTTGGTGTAGAAAGCCCAGAGTAAGGCCATTCGGCCGATTTGGATCAATAATGCGCATACCGAAGAACTTATTTGTAACGGGGACAGTCGTCCGCATCGCTGTGGACCGCTCCCAGATGACTGCTGCAACCCGCTCCATCGGCGGTTGGGCGAGCAGCATGCGGTCCAGCACATTCGGACATCGCTTCTGGGGCCAAGCATCAGCATCAGCACGTGTGATGACCAGGTAAGCGCTGTGTCGGTGATCCAGCTGCTCCATCGGGATATGTGGCGGCAGGAAGCGGAACTGGTAATTCCGGAACCTAGCCTGCAGGATAGGATTGAGTACCGGGCGGGCACCGCCCTCGCTGGCGTTCCATGAACCTGATGCCGTGTCTGGAGTGAGAAATAAGGCGCGTTGAATGGCTTGTGACTGATCGATGGTGGACTTCCAGAAATGGCTCACTCGGGACATGGAGAGTAGGGTAAGAAGGCTGGAGCTGTGGGTAGCTACGCTGGCGCATCGAGGGTCATCGATATCTTCTACCGGCGATGGAGGTGTAACTATGTGAAGTAGTATGGCTTCGAGCAGTTCGACGATAGAGAGGACCCGTAACGCAGCAGAGGCCATTGGAAGCAATATTTGGGAAGGATGCGTATGATGTTGTTGATGGTGAAAGGTTATCTTGATTCAAAGGAGTACCTGGATAAGTGATGACGGTAAAAGGGCAGTGAATAGGCGCCGTTCAGGCCTTCTCTAAGATCATAGGGACGTTATTCAAGTACAAGACGATCGGCTTCCAACGCGATACAAACCATAGCGCGGGGAGGAACGAGCTGCACGTGATGCACTCAGAAGATGCATTTCACATATCACTAAGTTGTATCAAAAGAAAAGAGAAGTTACAAAGATACAGATACCAAAGCATTAACGCAAACCACTTTCAGACAAACTATGTAGGTTCATGTCCACGTTGGTAATTACGCCGCAAGACCGCCATGCTGCCAACACAACAAGCTCAACCAAACAAACAAACAATCAGGGTATCCTACCAACTAAAAAGAAGAAGAACAAGAAACAGAAGCGACAGTGCAATCTCCCATGCCATCAAGCCCTCTCCCCATTAACCTCAACAGCATACCCAGCCTCCTTCTGCCTCAACGCCTTAGCCAGCATCAACTCCCTCATCCAATCAATCCTCTCCTCCCCCGTCCTAACCGCAAAATGATGCGTCTTGCCCTCGACCCTCATCCTCTTCTCAGCAGGTTGGGGCACAAGCTGAAACGCAAACGCCGCCGGATCCTCCACCCCCCCCTTCTCCTTCCCCTTCTTCATCAAACTGCAACTCCTCAACGCAGCCGTGATCTTATTATTGCTCGCCCCACTACTGCACGCGACAGCATACTCATCCACATCCAACACATCCGTCGGCGCGGCGGATAAGCGCGCGCTAGCGTGCATGGCGAGCTGGGTGCCCTTGAGTCGGAAATGCGCGTCCGTCCACTCGTGCCGCAGCAGCTTGTTGCGCCGCTTCTTCATCCAGCCCGCATGCGTGACGCTGGCGCCGTAGCGGGCGCTGTCCTCGCGGGGGCGCGGCAGCGCGGCGTGCGGCCCGGCGTCGATGTAGGTCTGGTTGGGATCGGAGGCGGGGCTGAAGACGCGGTCTTCGGCGAGGGCAGGCAGGGGGAGGGCTGCTGAGGGGCGGCGGGCGGCGCGGGAGGCGCTGCGGGTGGGGGGAGGTAGATGGAGAGATGGGTCCCGGTATTGCATGTTTGGCGGCACGGACTGGGAGGTGTCGCGGCTGATGGGCCCGAGGGGGATCGCGGTTACGGGGATGTCCATTTCGGAGGCGGGCGTGCCGAGGCGGTAGACGGTGCCGGGGGAGGCGGTGGCGCTGCGGCTGGGGGCGAAGCCTGTGTTGAAGCGGTGGGCGGGGGACATTATGCGTGCGGATTGTGTTCCCATGTAAGGGTTGGCGCTGGCGGAGCGAGGGATTGAGAGCTTGGGGAGGGACTTCAATCCTTCGTGCGGACCGGGGGTGCTACGGGGTGGCTGAAGAGACGGAAAGGCTTGTTGGTGTTGAGAGGGAAACATCTCGTGGTGTTCAGGCGGGAACATCTCCAGCGGCGGTGTAGCTGGCTCCTCTGCAGGCTCTTCGTACATGTGCTGGAGGTTGAGGAACTGTTTGACGTTTTCCTGCGCGTCTCGGTGCTCAACACGTTGCAGGACGTTCTCATTCAGCCCAAACTCCGGCATGGATCCGGGCCCGAGCACGTCAGAAGATGCGACGACAGAGGGTACAGCTACCGAAACGGGTCGGTATGATTCCGGGTCTCGATGGACATTGGGCAGGTGGTTCTCGGCGGTCGAAGCATTACCAGGGTTGCCGGAGATCATGATATGGCCGCCATTTGTTGGGCTGATGGGCCATCCGTTCTCAGCTTGGATCCTGGCGATGAGTCTTTGCTGCTTTCGCCATTTGGCACAGTTCTCTCCCTTTTGGCAGACGTGGGGCTTAGGCATGAGTTGCTCAACAGCAACAATGGAAACTGACTCTGCCGGAGTGACGATGTCATTTGGAGGCTTGTTCTTGCGTGCTCGCCGTTTCTTTAGTCCACCTGCAGCGGAGATGGGAGTAGCAAGGTTGTCGATAGGCGTGTCTGGGCATGCGCTGCGCGGGACATCACCATCTGACTTGGACCTAGTAGAAGTACAAGGTCTACTGATGTCCTGGAAGGGTGTTGGGGCTGGACTCATCCGGCCTTCGCCACCCCGTAGGCTAGAGATTGCATTCCAGATTTGGTGACGCTTGCCGAACTGGTGAATGTCAAGTTCCTTAAGGTTGTCGAATTGTAAGTCCATGAGTACATTGCCATTGATGTCGTGGTCTTCGAATCTCTGGATGATCTGTGCCTCGATACCGTATTGATACATCCAGCTGATCACCTGTTCAGTCGACCATTGGCGGACATCATGTGATGGCGAACCAGTTAGGACTGAATCCATGGACGGCATGCTCTGTTGCTGCAAGCTTTGGGTCACGGGCGTTACGGTTTGTTCAGTGAATGCAGTCTCAGTCCTAGGAGGCTGTTCCTTCGGTAGAAGTGGTGACATCTGCAGTGCGAAATCGAGACTGAAGTCTACGGAAGACTGTGAGGCGCGAAACAGATGTGGACCTTTTGGTCCTTCCACGGGCTTGAAACGGATCTCGAACGGCCTGCTGCTGTCTGTGGATGGAGTGGGTGCTTCATCATATGAAGAAATGGTTGTCTCGCTTCGTCTCCGGCTATCATACCGAGACTGCTCACTGTGTTAGAACTTACTTCCTCTGTTAAAAGTTGGCAGATCTTACTGATTCAAAGCTGCCTTTCGGAGAGTAGTCTTCCTCAAACGAGCTCCCGTCATCATCGTCATCATCCTCGAAGTCCGTTTCGGGAAATTCGGTGGCTTCCGAACGCGGTCGAGATATCTCGGCCTTTTGGGCAAAGAGTGACTGTCGCTGTCCTCTCTCGAACATCTCCACACCCGCCTCCAAAGGCGTTGTGGGCGTCATGACCGGCTTCATTAATTAGGCTTTACTCGATTGATGTGTGATATTTGAGCTGTACTTACCATGACGGTAAGAGTCGAGGATGCGGAAAAGTGTGGTGGTCTGCTTGCCACAAGCAAGGGAGTGAGGTTAATCCGCTTCTTCAAATGACAGACGGTACAGTTGGATAGAGGGTGATCCAAAGTATGGTACGCTATGCAACACTACGAGACGGGAGGTGAACGGAGTCTAGGATACCGGCCCCGTGCGCGTGGGCGCCATGAAGAGCTTTTGTACAATGGTGTCGGCGGTCTGCTCATGCACGGCCGTCTCGAGTGGTGCATGTTGTGCTTGTGCAGCGAGGTCACTGCATTGTGACCGGCGCTACAAATGGAAGCACAGATAAGGGTACGCAAATGAGGCGGTTAGTGGTTGTATGAGATGGTCCATTGTGCCTGCATGGAGAGGGTGGTGCAAGGTGATTCGACATGACTCTGGGCCAATCCCACCATCCAGGATCTGTTCCAGTCCTGCAGTGGCCGGCGCCAAAATGCAGCTATACTTGACTATACTTGGCGGTTAGAGAGGTGAAAGTCGGATGGTTGGATGGGAAGCTTCCGTTGCTGCTCACATGGCTACCTGCACGTGCATTATCCCAAACTAATACTTCCTGTTTCGGTCAGCACAATGAACCAAATTAAGCAGCTATTCTTATCCATATGTGGCATATACCACTCCACACTCCATAAGGTATGCGGTCTGAGCTTTCGATAGGAGGGCCAAAGATCTATCGGAGGCAGACCGCACAACGGAAGCGGCTCATTGCCGGCCTTGTCGTCTTTAGATCTCAACGGCAAGCCACTCAGCTACGTATCGAGCCGTTACCATGCGCCATACCGCCATACCGTCCCGGTCTCGACTTTACGGCTTTCGAGCACGTTGCGAGGCATGTAGCCGTTGCACTATCACGCATGTCTCGGCCATTCTTCATGCAAGGAGGTCTGAGAAACAACCAAGTCGCATGTGCATGCTATGGTGTACCGTACTTTGCTCGGGTATGGTTACACCCTCCGCACTTGGCCAAAGACGTGGTTGGAGGTGCCGGTGGGGTCGAGGTCAACGAACCGACTCCCAGACCACAGTCTATTCGCTTCCAACATACAGCCTGGGACTTGCAGGAGGCCATCCATGAGCGGAAGGGAAGCGTTGCCGGGTAGAGCCGTCAAATGGTTGTGACGCTTGCTTTAGTATGGTTACTAACTTACTATGGCATACCGACTCACCCATGTGCACCACTACCTTACACCTCAAATCCACCAGTCTTATCTCTCCCCCTCACGAACACATGACTACGCAGCAATTTCGGACTCATGCCGATAATTCCCGAAACAGTCGTGGAGCGTCCAAGTCCTTGTTTCACAGAACAAGGAAGAGTGCACCTGACCTCGTGTTCACGTACAGTAATAAGACTACGCACATGTATGGGCAGTCTGGAATCCAATGAAAGGAGGCTCTGGCTCTTCTGCGCTATGAGTGGTTGAGAAGAAGCAGCCACGGCAGAGCGACTAAGGGGATTCTTCCGGCTGCGGAGAAAGACGGGTATCGGCTCGGAGATTTTTACACTATCCTGATGGTGCTCTCATTCCCGACTGCAGATCTTCAACAAGCGAAGTCCACCAGCAAGCTTGATCTGCGTGCTCGTTAGCATGAAAGGTACAATCATGGTTGTAGATTCTGGCCTTTCGTAGCCGTTGATGGTGGAGGCGGGATAGATTGCGAGTCAGAGAAGGATCTGCCGTTGGCTACCCGCAGCGAGCACGTCTCACTCTGGCCCCTGCAGACCACAGCGCCGGGTACAACCGCTAACCGAGATCTGTGAATGCGGGAGAGCCTACCGGAGAGGAGAGAACGGGCGCCTCCGCACTGCATAACGTTAGTTAAGTAGGAAGGAACGGCCAGGGCTCGCGCCGCCTTCCTAGTCTACTTTGACAGTACATGTACGTCGAGTCATTGGGCAGGGGTGGGCGCTACCGTCACGCCGCTAAAGCAGACTACACCTCCTCATCACATCTTGGTGCAACCATTCAGCGCGTACGCTCCCACTCATGCCAATCGACACGACGACACCACGCGCTCCGGCAGTGCCTACAGCGTGACCAGACCCAGAGCACATGCTGAGGCGGTCTGCGGGCCAACGGCTGGCAGCTCGAGCGTGCTTCACCTGCTGCTATACAGCGTGATGAACGCACAATTGCTGTGATAACCTATATCGCTAAAATTCTTATAGCTGTCTCGGCATCATGTACAGTACGAACTACCAACGCCTCTCACGCAGGCAATAGGCAACGGAGGGATTCCCATGGCAATCATCATGCTCGTCACGCAACATGATCGCCGGTATCAGCGTACTACGGTCCGCATCGGGCAGCCATCTTATACCTCATGCAAGTGCTGTCGGAGCCAAACCGACCCAACCCACGCTAACGGCTAATACCCCAGCCTCCGTCAATCTTTGCTCTTTACCCCGACCTACCAACCGAGTCAGGGTAACAATGACCCGTAGCTGAGATGTCTGGGAGCAATAGTGCTGGCATACCTGTACGTTGCCGGCTTTGGGTCCTACTGGGTGACCCGACTGTATACAATTTCGGATTCCACGGACCACGGAAGAGGATCTCCAGGCAACTGTCTTATTCTCAATCCAAGCATTTCACTGCACGACCCTCAATAAATGCCCCTGCTTGCTTTCTCTGACTCGGTACCCAGTCAGATGCCATGACAGCGGCTTGCAAAAATAGCGTGGCTGCCTCGAATCATGTCAATGCAAGCAAATGCAAGCCATGTTCTGGGACACCGCCAATGACATGCTTGTTCAACCCCACCGCACAGGCTGCAGCAGCTCTCGACCTGCAGGACCCCCACCATAACTGCAAGCCATTTAACCTGCATTTCACCGCATCCAGAAATAGACCTGCAATAATTTGGTCACATTCCGTCCCAGAATGGAGATATAAGGTACAAGTGCCCTCCGTCCTCAGCAAACCTGAAGAGCAGCAGAAGGCAGACCGATTAATTTGCTCCCTTTTCTTTCCTTTCCTTACTAGCACCCACCCAAAGACCTGCTGGCCAGGCTTTCGAGTACTGCGCTATCTTTAATCAAGAGCAACCGGTCTTTGCCAATCCTGTCCCTCTTTGTCCCTGTTGCGTTTAATCCCTGTCACATATCCTGTGGAGCATCTGGAATCTCCTCTGTACATATACCTCAAATGTCGTCTTCCGCGCCCGCTAAACCGATCGCTTCGAAAACGAACTCCAAAATGGCCGCTCCAAAACACAAGCCTGCTGCTGTTGCGCCTCCGAACAAAGATGGTGGAAAAGCTTCAAAGATGCACAAGCGGTCGAGATCTGGTAAGCTTTGGCCCGTTTCGGGGTTGCGCATCCTCCAAGCTAACCCCAGCTTCAGGCTGTTTCACGTGCCGCCTGCGAAGGAAGAAGTGTGATGAAGGCCGCCCTGGTTGCAAAGCGTGCAAACATCTTGGCCTGAAATGCGACTATGCGAGACCCATGTGGTGGAGCAACGCCGACCAAAGACGAAACTACAAGGAGAACATCAAAAATGTAATCAAGCGCACGCAAAACTCGAAGAAAGCCGCACTTAAAGGACCATTGAGCGTGAGCACACCACCAAGCCTCTGCCACTCAGTCCCGACCTCAGACGCCTTCTCCGATTCTTTGGCCCCATCGCGAGCTCCTTCGGTGGAGACTCCTCCATTCACCGATTCTGGCTTCTCCCACATCTCTCCCGATGGATACTTTGCAATGCCGCCACCAATGCACGTGCCTTCGCATCCACAGTATCCAATGTTCTCACCATACGAAGTCGACATTAAGACTGAAAGGCAAGTCTTTGTCAATGATGTGCCCATGCGGAGAGATTCCACCATCTCCACTTTCAGCACATTCCAACCTCCGCCGTCTTCGGATGGCTTCCCAGCATTCCCGGCGGACAGCTGGGTCCAACAAGACTACTTTGAGTCTCATCAGGAATCATTTGCAGAGGAGCCAGTTGACTTTGACTTTTTCGATTTGCCTCACGGTCAGATGACGCCAAACCACGAGACGGTGATCGAAGTAGACGAAACCGACAGGCCACTCCTCAACCATTTCATCGACAAGGTCCTGAATTTGATCTTTCCCATTCTGGACGTGAATCAACACGGCTCTGCTCGATCGGACGTGATCCTACCAGCGCTTGAATCGAACAGATGCTATCTTCACTGCTGTTTGAGTGTAGCAGGCATCCACCTCAAATCAACAGAACGCATCCCAGCCGAACAGATTGACAACGACATTATGCGCCACCGGTATGCGACCATCTCCGAGCTCTGCGAGGCTCTAAGCCGCGACACCAACCACTCGCAAATCCTCGAAGCCACGCTCGGCATGATCTTCTTCCAATGCTCCGTCGGCCGCCCTGACGACTCCCTCCCCGACATCCCCTGGCACCAACACTTCAACGCCGCCACCGACCTCGTCAACAAACTTGACCTCCCCCACCAGTTGAGCATGAGCAGCGCTCTCCCAACTCCTTCACATCCGCCCTTCAACATGACACTGACCGCCTGGATCGACATCCTAGGCGCCACGATGCTAGGCCGGTCTCCCGTCTTCGCAGACACGTACCGCGAACTCAACATTGCGAACTCCGGCACCGGCCTGCAAGAACTCATGGGCTGCGACGACAAAATCATGTTCCTGATCTCCGAAATCGCCTGTCTCGAAGCGCGCAAACTCGAGGGCATGGACGAAGTCATGCTGTGCAAGTACATCGAAATCCTCGGCACCGAAATCGGCCTCTCCGAACCCACCACAGCCGCGGACGGAGGCAGCATAGTCGCAAACGCCTTCTCTGCCACCGGCGCCATCAGGCCGAGACAGTTGAGCGCGAACATGACGGCTGTCTTCCGCCTCGCCGCCCGCATCTATCTCTGCGCTATGGTCCCCGGCTTCAGCGCCGCGAGCCCCAGCATCACGGGCCTAGTGGCCGCGTTCACGGACCTCATGAACTTCATCCCCGCGGGCCCGGAGGGCTTCGACCGCAGCCTCATCTGGCCGCTGCTCGTGGCCGGCTCGGTCTCAACCCCCGCGTCCCCGTTCCGCGCCATGTTTGCGGAAAGGTGTGCGAGGTTGGGCGAGGCGGCGGAGTTTGGCTCGTTCGGACGGATCGCGGAATTGTTGGGTGATTGCTGGGCGATTAATGATCCGGTGTTGTTGGGGTCTGGCGGCCTGGGTGTGGGTGTGGGTGTGGGAGAGGGGGTTCAGAGCGTTCACTGGAGAGACGTGATGCAGCAGAAGGGCTGGGACTTTTTGTTGATCTGATTCAGCAAGTTTTTCTTCCTTCTCTTTCTGCAAACGCGGCCCTTGATGGGTTGCGTGCATCCTGGTCTGGACTTCTTCGCCCCGCCCCGGCCCGGCCTAAGGCTTGGGTGTTTATACGGCTGTCAATGATCTTTATGAGGTCATGACCTTAGACGGGAATGGGCTGGCTCTTCTTTTTTTTCCTTCTTGTTTTTCTTTTCTTTTGTTCGTTTGTGTTCGAAGCATTATACCCATTGGCTTGGCTAGGCTAGGCAGGCTAGGCTCAGGATAGCCTTGCTGCCACTTTTTGTACTCATCGCATTGTTTGGAGGTTGAGGGAGATGCTGGGGAGTTGGAGAAGGGATGATGGTGCGTTTGTTCTGGGTCAGGACTTGGTCTTTTGGCGATGTGAACCATGATCAAGACCAGGGTTGCGGGAAGGAGGGTGGTGAATTTACAGTATAGGAAGGTACCTAGTTGGACGGGACGTTTCGAAAGCGTTGGCTAGTGCAGCATCACAACGCTCATAGAGACTCGTCAATCTCATGCATCAAATCCAACATACACTCTTATTCCACACGTTCCTCCTCTCATCTTAATCTGGATAATGATGGTGATAATGTCCTGTCCTCAATCATTCATTCATTGTCTCTTCGAGAAGAAGGAGACGTGCACACCTCAGGTAAGCTAAATATAGCACAGTGGCTGATCCGCCCCTGTCCCTCCCCGTAAGATGCAGTCAGATCTGCCTCCCCAAATCTCCGCCGCCACACCTTCCATCTCAACGTGGATACCTACCTACATATCCCTCTGGCATGTATCTAGATCCAGCTACGGCAGGACTAACTTATACCAGCCCGATTTGCTGCGAGACACACGACAAGTAATCCGCGAAACGCGCGTACACACCTAGGTACTGCTACGGCCGTCGCAGTCAGATCGCACTTTAGGCGCCGAGCACGGTACGGACTCCGGACCTGCGGCGTGACGAAGTGAGCGCTGCTGCATAGCCCGGAGCGGAAGTACAGGACCAGGTAGCTTACCTTACCTCTTAACTTACCTCCAGTTCTGGGAAGCACCTGCAGGCTTCAGTCCACTGCATCTTTGTGGTGCGTCCAGCAAACAAGCCGACAGACTCAATCTTTCGCAGGGAGGTGTGCGCATCCTTGCCACCCCGGAAGAGTAAGAAGAGGCCAGCAATGGATCGGGAGTCAACTCCAGGCGCCGACCCGACACCGCTGGACACTGAAGCCACATCCCCATCGCCACCCCACTCCGCCCTCTCGGAAAACCCAAACGCGGATCTGAGCCCGGACTCACTCGGTGACGATGATGCTGTTGCCGTCGAATCCCCCTCCCTGAGCTCGTCCAACGCCCTCGCCCGCTTCGAATTCGAGCCCGGAAAGGGCCGCGACGGCACGAAGGTGCTGATGGTGGAGTGGTGGGACGATTGCGGGACGCGGGGACCGGGGGAGTGGAGTGTTGGGTGGAGGGGGAAAGGGGGGGGGACGGTGTTGCCTGTTAGGGATTTGGGGAGGGGGAACTTGAAGGGTGGGGATGGGATGGGTGGGGGAGGCGGGGGAGATGGAAACGCGGAAAAGGGACAGAGCGAGGGAGAGGGAGAGGGAGAGGGAGAGGGAGAGGGAGAGGGAGAGGGAGAGGGAGAGGGGGAGGGGGAGCTGCATCGAATGTATTTCCTCCTGCCGGCCGGGGAGAGGGTGCCAGGGATTGTGGAGTTGACGTTCACGCCTGCATCTACATCTACATCTACATCTACCTCGTCACCGGGTGCACCGTCCGCGGACTCACCTCCACCTTCCCCTTCACCTTCCCCTTCCCCTTCACCTTCATCATCACTAAACCCCCCACGCACAACCTGGCACACAAACCCACTCCCAGCAATCTTCCCGCCCGCCCTCCTCACCGCCTCCCACGCCGCCGGCAAAAAAGGGCCCCTCCACACCCTCTGGGCCAAGCAACGACTGCGCGCCCTCGCCGCAGAGATCGAGGCCGAAAGCGCCGTCAATACTGAGGGCATTGGCTTGCTCATGGCGTTGCAGGAACGGGAGTGGATTGAGCGGCATTTCGGCGTCGTTGCTAAGCCTGCCGCTCCTGGACCACAGAGCCCGCGCAGCCCGGCCAGTGGCCGTCTGAGGGAGAAGATGAAGGGGCTGGGACTGGGATTGGGGGTTGGAGTCGGCGATCTGAGTCCAAGTCCAAGTCCAAGCCCAAGCGCTGCACCCGCCCCGGCTCCCTCCACAGCTGACCTCCTTCCCTCCGTCCAAAACGGACATGGAACTGGGGATCCCGGCACCAGGACCGCGGAAAGGAAAACGGAAACGGAAACGGAAAGCCAGCGCCACCACGCGCACGCCGATCTCAACCCCCTGAGCCCCGACCAAGCCGACCACGCCGTCCCGTCATTCGCCGCTTTCGCTGCCGTCAAGGGAATCCCGGACGCTAGTGTTTTGGGCGCGAAACCAGCGCAGCGGACGGATAAGCTGAGCCTGTTGGTGGATGAGGATGTGGATGTAGATGGGGTGCCGCAGTCACGGCCTGAGATCAAGCAGATCAAGGCGCAGAAGCCGCCGGAGGCGTTGGTGAGGCGGCAATGGGAGAGGGAGGGTAAGGCGGGAGACTGGGGGATGGGGATGGCGATGGGGATGGAAATGGGGATGGGGAGTTTAGACAGCGCAGCCCTTGCCGCGGGCGGTGGTTTATCTGATTCTCCTCGCGCCGTGCTCGCTGAGCCGCGGACGGTAGCTGGGGATGGCGAGGAACGAGAGCAAGGCCAGGCTGGGCAGAGGGAAGAGGGGACGGGGAACGGAATGGAGAAAGACCAAGATGAAGACCAAGACGACCTGTTCGCCCTCCCGATGAGTCCACGCAGCCCCCTCGACCGTCGCGCCCCCTTCTCCTTCGCTGCTGAGGATACCCGTCGCTACCTGCAGGAGACCGTGTAACCTACCCAATTCTGCTCGTGCAGCAGGGCCCGAGCTCTTGCTCCAGGGTTAGGAGCTTCAGGGGTCCAGGTCGGTGATATTGCCATGGGGACCCTAGGTACTGCTGCGTTGGTTCGTGAAATTTGGGCAAGGTGAACAGCGGGAACCGGGGGGCGCCGGGAGGAGGAAGGGCGCTGAGCTTTTGGCTTTCGCATGTTCATACATTTGATCAGTCCCCTCTCATTAGATGCCAGCATAGGTTGATACATCCTAGCCAAGGCGAAGTATGTCTCCGCGCCCACTGCTCGTCGAACAACGGATGGATCTGGTGAAGCGAAAGTAAAGCCCGTCAGCTACAAGATCCTTCACGGTTCCATACAGTCAAAACCACCATAAAACGAACAAGTTTCCACAGTTTGGATTTGGGTATCGAAAAATTTCACACACGCCACTATCCTATCCACAGGTCGGCTGTATTCGCCATTCCCACCGATCCCCTCCCTCCCAAATCCCGATTCGAAACACCAGGTCCTACATTATCCAACGCCCTAATCCAATGCACCCATTATCCCACGAATACCGCCGTCCAGAAGAAAGAGAATGAAACAAGTGTATGTATAAGAGCAGCAACCGGGGTAATCGGCCGTGCCGCCGAAAAACAAAAACCCTAGAACGCCTTCCTCTGTCCAGTCGTAAGAGCGTAAAAATGTTTCGTTTGAAATGTCGATCTGATCCTGTCGCCGCCCGGCAAACGCAGATGGATTTAGACCCCCCGTGAGCCAACCAATGTGATTTCTGCACCCTATGAACCCATGCGCCGGAGACCAGAAAGGAGGGAATGAAAAAGGCCGAAGTAGACGCCGGTATGCCGCGAAGGGAAAGATCATTGCGCGGAATAATAGTGCTGACTCTCAACGCGGTGGTGTGCCCAGAATCGCAGGTGTGGTAGGTGGTGTAGACCTAGGCAAAGGCTTCGCCGACGCAGCAGCAATAGAGGCCCGTTTGCCGATACCACCCTGCTGAGCCGCACCAAGCTGCTGCTGTTGGATCTTCCCGACCGTGACCCTAAGTCTCTCCTTGGTGCCCTGAATCACTGTTCCTCTGTCAGCTCGACCATCAAAGATACATAGCCTGGGTACGGGAGTCAAACTCACTCTTAAGCACCGTCTTCCGATCCTCACTCCCTAACCCATTGACAAGCTCATCATTAGTCTTGCCCTTAGCGCCACCAGCACTACTCATGCGCGGCAGCAACGGCTCGTCATCGCCCTCCAGCACCGCCTCAAGAAGATGAACAGCGGTCATATAGCTGCGCTTACAATCCTCCAACTCCTCGCCCACAAGCTCATTGACCGCCGCAGCCCGACTCATCTCCACCGCCCGATCGTACATGAGTTTCTCCGCCGTGACCCCACTCGTGAGATGTACATGCTGAGCGCTCATCCCAAGCCCGCCCGCAGACCCAGCAGCATCAGTGCCCGGGACCGGAGGGTGATTATTCGGATGACCCGGGTGATCAGGCGGGAGCTGCTTCTGGGCTTCGACGAGGCGGCGGCCCACAACTTCGGATTTCTCCAGACACTCGTTGAAGCGTTCGCGCACCCATTGCACCACGAGATTCATGCGTCTGACCGCCATGACCGCGTTGCTCTTAGCTTCGGCGGCTTTGTCGGGGGAGAGGCGGTCGGCGGAGTTGGCGCGTTGTTGCTGAGCCCACCAGACGCCTGCAAGGTCCATGCATTTTGCCAGTGTGGCCAGGGCCTTGATGTACAGGACGCGGGCTTCCTCGGCTACTGCGACGATGGCGACTTGAGTGAGATCTTGATCTTCCGTATCTGTAGACGTCGATCCTTGTTTGTTCTCGAGCGTACCGATTTGTTGGATACCGAGAGCATCATTCTGTGATGGGGTAGCGGGGAGGAGTTGCCTGTATTTGACCTCTGCAAACCCGTAGACGACGTCGCTTCTGCTTGCGGCTTCCTCTACGATCTTGACGACTTTCATGTCTTCGTCGACGGGAACATCCTTTGCATCAGCGACTCCAAGTGATGCTGGTGGAGATGGATATGTTGGATAGTTGATGTAGCCAATAGGCGGAGAGTTGCCCCTACCAAATGGAGGAGAAGTGCCTAACGCACCGAACAGACGAACGTTAGCCATATTCAGTGCCTTAGTCAACATATTTGTAGCAGCAGTCGTGTTTGGACCATAGCGGCGCTCATAAGATGCTTGACGGGCGTGCAAAGCGTCTGGACGACGACCAGTCATTGTTTGCAGAGCGTTAGAAGGATTAGCGGGCTGAGCGCCGCCAATCGAAGTGGGTATACCTTGTGTAGTAGCTCGACGCATCATGCCAGTCGGGCAACGGTTTTGCTGATCCGCACCTTGCGCGATCTCGTCCGCGAAAGCGTTTACCTCGACAGATCGCTTTTCGACCATGACATATTCCTTCTCGAACGTGATATCGTGCGCGGTGCGTTCACGTGCTTCTCTCAATGCTCGCTCATTACTGAGTCGCTTTGTCTGATCGACGTGGTATGCCTCCTTCGGTGCAGATGTACTTGGCGAGTACGTACCACGGCTGCTGCGACGACGCTCCATGGCAATGGCAGCTGATGGAGCAGACGTTCCGTAGTGCAAATCCCTACGGTTAGGGGCGGTTGCAGAAGGGACCATAACCGGACGACGCGATTCATGAGAGCTTGGCGGACGGCTTGCAGTATCCCTGGTAGACAGTTGCTTTTGGATCATGCCTGCAGATGGCCTTTTAGGCTGCTCCGCAGTATTTGGCAAAGGGCTGTCGGCCTTTCTTGGAGCCGCTGAAGGCCTCCGCAGAATAGGCTCTTGAGAAGCCCTGTATGACGGTGTGTTACTTGTTGAGCGGTCTTGTGCTGGGTCATCGATGGCCTGTTTCTGCATGCGGCGGCTGAGCTCGGATACTGAAGGTGCCGGGATAGGCATGTTGGCCGTGCGAGGAATGTCATCTGGGTGTAGACCAGGGATTGGTCCCTTAACCAGCTCGCAGTTGAAGAAGTCCTCAAAGCTCTGGCGTTCCGTCGGGCGGCGCTTCAGTAAGGCGCGGATGGTCCGCTTCATTTCGTTGGAGATATCAAGGCCGGCTGGAAATTGAACGATATCATTTGATGTCTCAATCTTCCGTGATAAGTCGACATGGTTCGAAGCTCTGAAGGGAGGCTTTGCAACCATCATCTCATATGCCACGGCGCCAACCGACCAAAGGTCAGCCTTGCTGTCATATTTCTCATAACGGAGGATTTCAGGAGCCATGTACAACGGCGAGCCGCACAGAGTGTCCGCCAAGTCAGCCTTAGGTAAGTGACGAGCGAATCCGAAATCTGCAATCTTGAGCATTGGGAGGGAGTCCACACCAACGGCGGGCACCAGAGAGTGATTGCTCGCTGCCAATGGAACATCTTCCGGCCTCTGCTTGCACATGAACTGTGGTGATGGGTTCAAGAGTAGATTCTGCGGCTTGATGTCGCGATGAACCAAGTTCCTGGCATGTAGGTATTCCAAGGCGCTCGCAATTTGTTTCATGAAATGGCGCACCATGACTTCGTGTAGACCCCCAACAACAGGAAGCGGGTATCTCCGGAAGATGTCCGCGGTCTCGGGAAAGGTTTGTAGCTGGGTTCGCTTCTTCATGAGTTGCGCCAAGTCAGAGAGCTGACAATACTCCATGACCAGGTATATGTAGGATGACTTCCAGATGCAGTCGAACAGCGCTACGATATGTGGGTGGTCTAGCCCTCGAAGGATACGGATTTCGGTCTCCAAGTTATCCCGGAGCTTCCTGGTGAGCTTATTCTTGGCGACGGCCTTGATAGCGACATATGATTTCTTGGACTAATAGAGAAAGTCAGTAGCAATTCGATGCAGTATGAGACTTGAAAGCTGTAGTATGCTAGATGGACCACCTAGGGTGACCATAGCGGCTGGGAGCTAGTGGTAAGGGGAGCTTGTGTCATTGACGCACTTTGTGGGAAGCAATGTAGACACTGGCAAAACTACCCTTTCCGATTTCATTCCCCCTCTTGTAATCTCCAATCTCATCCTCCGGCATCTGCGAGGCTGCCATGGTTGATGGCGCAGCAGATGTCTGACGAGGTGGTGCCGCCATGATGGCACCTCTTGTTGGTTGTTCTATGAGTTTGTCTATCTCCTTCTCACACTATTCGGGTTCCTAGTCGGCGTGCATAGACACGGATCAGGTTCGAGGGCTGTCTCGGATACGGCGATATCGGATAGCTGCAGACGGTATGGGTTGACGGCCTCGGATAGCAGGGGCGTAACGGGAACGTTGTTGAAGTTTCTGATAGACAGAGAGGGGGCTTGTAGTATATATACGGGATTTCTGGTGTTGTTGTTGTGGAACAGAGAAGGTGCTCGGTATAAGGAGGACGTTGATGGTTCGAGTCACGAGTTATGGGAGCGCGGGTGACGCTGTGATGTCTCAGGCTGTTGTTCTCTGACTAGAGATGTGAAAGAAGATTAGCTCATCCCAAATGGAGACGCAGAACGAATGGAATAAGCAGTATCAGTGTCGTTGAAGCAGTATCGGTGGAAGAGCAGTAGTTAGGGGGCGCGTAGGTTCCTGTCGAGGTGTATGTGACTGACAGGCCCAGCTCCGGACCTGCGATAACTGGATGATAAGCCTAGCGTCATGCAGCCAAGCTTCTAGCGTGGGGCCCGACATCTGATCAACAACGGGCATCCGGTCAATCCCTCGTCGACGTCAGTATACAAAAGCACACCTCAATCAGTCCTGGTTGCGAAAACGTCTATCTTGAACGCTAGAAGCAATTTTGGTATGAGGTTTCACGAGGTAACCCTTGTCTTTCTGGGTATTGCCAAAGAAAACACCGTTGTGGCGTCATTTCAAGTGATTACAAACAAACGAGCTTGCGCGAAGACGTTCTCGGAGCACATCATCTTCGCCGCCAACATGTAAGTACTAGTACTTTAGGAGCCAGGTCCGCTTTGTCGTACCACGGCCATTGAGGCACTGATAAGGCTTATTCCTATCATCTCACCGGGCGAAGAAGCAATGCTGGTCCCTGTCTAGTAAACCATCGTCTGTGTGGAAGTCTAGGACTGGAGTCTTCCATCGTGGTTCAATATAGAGGCTCCTCCGAACCAGTATAAGCGTCGTGGAGATCGAACATTTACTATCCGAGGATACAATAAGAGGGCCAGATGGCCTAGAGCATTCACAGGCTATTGGATGATTCAAAATTTGCCATTCCTACCTAGCAGCATCTGAATTTGTTTGCAGGTTCATCATTTGTGGTAGTACAACTGATCTTCTGGAACATCCAGGGTAGTGGGAAGAGCTACCAGCACTTGTACATACATGACCTGCAAGTATGATATGTTCACGCGATCGATGCTAGACGCTTGACAAGGTGGGATTGTCGACAGTTCGTTGTGCATATGAAGGCGAGTCGTGAACAATACCTGGGCGATGATATGTATGTACGGATCGATCCCCTCGTCGGCGTCCGCTGGCATATTTCAAGCCAACCATCGTCTCATGCAGAGTTTCTATAGGCAGCCCAGGTGCCTGAAGCCCCATCGGCCTGGCGATATTTGCCATCCACGTCCCCTAGAAATATCCGAACACGACCGTCCCAACAATCCCGAATCAACCTCAAGAGAAACAATTTTCCATCCGAACCTGAACGCCTCGCTCAAAAAGTCAGATCTTTGAACCTCCAACAATCCGGCCTCACTTTGCGGCCAACTTCCTCTCATTTGCCCTCATCTTCCTCTCCTGCCTCCTGATCCTCTCCTTCCTCTCCTCTCTCCTCTCTTTCCTCGCATCGCCCGCCACGCCCGTCTTCTTCTCCTTGTCATCATCAACCTCGACAAGCCAATCATTCTCGCCCTCCTTATTTTTGCCCTTGTAACCCCATTTTGGTACCCACTCTCCGCTTGCCTCGTCATATACAAGCTTAGTATCCCTCTTCTTGTCCTTGATACCCTTCTTCTTCGCAAACTCTTGCCACTTGGTAAGCGCCTTCTCTGCTGGAACAGGCTTCTCACGAGGCATAGGCGTGGTTGGTGCCGGGATGTTAAGCATGACAGATGTGCTGTCAGCGGAGCGGGTGATAGGGCAGGTGCTGAGGAGTTGGTTCAGCAGGCCTTGAGCGCAGTCGCGCGCAGCAGCTGAGATGTCGGATTCGGTGATCTCGGAGGATGGGGGGAGAGGATTCGCATCGTTGCAGAGAAGGTTTCCGAGGTCGAAGGTGAATGGAGTAGGCTTGGAGACAGTGATGGGCAGACGGCCTGGCTTAGACTGTGCGGTGGCAGACGCAGCAGCATCTTCTCCGTCTGCCATTTCGGTGTCTACCTCTCCGTTGGTTGTGACGGACGGAATGGGCTCGCCTTTAGCGGCACCGTTGACGAGGGCGGGCGTGGTAGCCTTGATGGCGACTGCTTTGGCTGCCATTATTTTAATGACTTAAAAGACTTATGTATAGTGAAAGTGGTCGGCGCAAGAAGAGAATCGGTATAAAAGACAACCTCTTTCCAGAAATTGTCCAGAAATCTTGGCGCTCCAGCTCTAGCTCCCGCCGCCGGTGAACTCTCGGTCCCTGAAGCCCGCACTCCGCGTGGCATTGCGGCTCCGCAACATCACCACCGAGCCATTATACAGCCGTTCGCGTACCCTGAGTTGACTCTCGCTCTGTCATCGTCGTCATCTCTCAATGTCTTCGTTCCTGGGTGGCTTGAAAGGTTATTATACCAATGTCACGGCTCTTGCGTCTTCATTTCTGTCATTCACTGTGCCTCCGCCGGCCATCCCCGGCTTGTCAGGGTTCAGTGAGCTTGATACCCAAGGCGACATCAAGACAGTCCCTTGCAGCGACAGCATAGTCTCACATGACCAAGAGGAGGAGGTGAATGCCCAGCTGTTGGTGCAGGATACCATGTCCCTCAAAACGTTAGGAACCCACGCTGGGTCGCAATCTGGAAGTGGTTGGGATGATCAAGAGAATCATACGACAACCTTGCAAGACACAATTGTTTTTGACGCGCGATCGCTCATCCCCCGTACGCACGAAGAGCGGTCGGCTCCTGGCGTTTCTCCTACAGCTTCAGCTTCGAGTTTGGCTAGTGCACCGGTTCAAGAACAAATCGGTGACATTGGTAACCCTCCACCATGTGAATCTGGAAACATGGGCTCTCCTACGTCGAATTCGGACCACAGAACACGTTCTGCAGAGTCTATTTTGCCTTTACGCCTGGAGTGTGTACACATGGAGCACAAGAAGCGTACATGTAGGTACGAAAATGCCGACTTCGCGAGAAAGCGAAAACATACAGTACAGCTCTCAAAGCTAAATAGTGGCTGCTCCGATCTTGTCAGGAATCTCGAGAGACGGAGACTTGGTATGCCCGTCTCTGGGGTCAAAGCGGATCCGTGGGTATCTTTCCCAAATGCCTGGATACCTCGTGTTGAGAGATTAAGCCCATCGTGGCGCACAGCCAAAACTACGAAATACAAGCTGGATACAGCTTATGGTTTGCCTCCGGTTACAGGCTGCATTGTAGATGCTCCGGCTCTAGATCGCAAGCAGAAACGAAATCTGCGTCGCAAGTACAGACGGGCAATAGCGGATGCCCGCATGGCGTAGCGTCACACATATCCTGCAAAACCGCGGCTCTGGTTCGAGATGCACCTTATTGGCATCGCGAGCAATTTATCCAAGCAATCTGCAGATTGCCACGTGTGGAAGAAGATGTGGACAACGATCTAGCACGATTCCAGTGACGTGGAGGAGTCAAGGCAGCTGAAGCGGTGTGTGCTTTGCAAGCGTTGTTGCATATTTCCTTTTCGAGATACCCTGTCAATCGGCGAACGTCACATGGCATGAGTGCGCGCGGAGAGCACCCATATATCATGCGGCTAGAAGTAATAGAACCAGATTCAATACTAGACCCGCGGTTTCAGCCGCATCACTCTCCCTAGATGATCGGCCCGCACTCTGGTGGTTCAACACCTGCTCCACTGGGACCCCGGCCGATGAGATTTCCAGGCTGAGAGATCAGGCTATGATGCCCCGGTCGCAAGCATGAGCCACATGAGTGTGAGGCTTTGGCGAGGCCTCTCAAAGGTCTTCGCAACCAGGATACATTTTTGTCGTGAACCTGGTGCTATCGTTGTATGGCTGCGACAAAATACCGTGCCCCCGAATAAGAAAACAATCGCTGTGCTCTTTTACACATGAATGCGTGGAAACCTATCCTTGTACTCGTATTCAGGAACAGGCAACAGAGGTACTCGGCATTTGCAACTCGCATACAGCATTGATCAATTGTGTCGTACCTTACCTGCTTTCTCCCGCCACGGCAGCTCTCCACTTTCTCCGCCGCTTGCTCCACATCAACCAACCCCGCAGGGCAAGCTTGCATTCTCCATGCACCTTGCCTCACATCCCAACTCCATTTAACATCGACATCGCGTGCCTGGCTAAATTTGGTGGTGTGTCACCGGTTAAATTTGTGCACATCAACGATTTGAGCCGCAACGGTTGCACTATGAGGAGTATGACGGCCCGGGGCAAAGGATGGCCAGTCCTCTCGCGTAGCCGACCTGGAAAAATGAGCCATGCATGCTGTACCTCGGTGCCTTTGCTGGTACCTGGCATCAGGCGGGAGATTGTAGTGGCTAGAAGCAAATGTCGCGATGCAGGGAAGACCAAGAGAGCGGGTTAAGTTATGTTTCGAAGGAGGATAAATGGCACGCTTGTCCCAGGCCAAGGAGCAACCCCAGATCATCATCCCCGGATCTACTTACCTGTGGGCTTGATCCGTGACAATGGGTCTCAATACAGCTCTCGGTCTAGCAGCAGCTTGTCTACTTGGTACTGTCACTGCGGTTCCTACTCCTGGCACTGAGCTTGTGGACAGAGCCCTGCCAGCGGTCAGCAATGCCCATACCTCTCTGACCTTCATCTACCAGAACAACCTCAACTTCACCGACGATGTGAACCACATTGGTGCCATTCTTCTGGATCCCATGACAATTCAGGATGGTGCTACCGCATGTGCCGCAATTGGAGAGACTTTGATCACCGAGGCAGCCATCAAGAACCATACAAGCGATTTCCTCCACTCCCTGTCTTACCTCGCGTACGCCAAATATGAGGCACCTATCCAGTCGTACTTTATCAGCAATGGTGTACTCAGTGTCGCCGAAGGTATTGGACAGCTCAGCTTCCCTGCAAAGCCCCAAAGCCACATCAAGCTGCCGATCCTCTGCACACAGTCAAGCCAGCAGAACATGCCCAGCAATGCCGTTGCTACCGCCAGCAACGAACTCACGGTTGCATCAAATGGAAACACCTTCACCGGCTTCAGAAACAAAAAGTCTTTCCGTTTCCTGGGCATTCCATTCGCCAACCAGCCCAAGCGCTTCGAATACTCCACCGTCTACTCAGCCAAGGGTCAAGCTATCCAGGCCACTGCATACGGTGCTGACTGCGCGCAGCCGTACGAGCCATCCAGCAGTGAGAACTGCCTGTTCATCAACATCCAGACCCCTTATATACCAAAGGCCGGTTCTACGAAGAATTTGCGCCCTGTCCATTTCTGGATCTATGGAGGTGGTTTCACTGGCGGTTCTGGAGCAAGCGCTGGTAGCGATGGTGGTCAACTGGCCTCCCGTGAAGACATCGTCGTTGTCGAGATCAATTACCGCTTAACGACCCTCGGATTCTTGGCTGTCCCTGGCACCAACATCACGGGCAACTACGGTATTTCTGACCAGGTCACCGGGCTTGAGTGGGTCATCCAGAACATCGCTGCCTTCGGAGGAGATCCAAACAAGATCGTCATCAACGGAGAGTCTGCCGGTGCAGGATCTGTACGTACGCTGCTTGGTTCACCAAAAGCGATCGGCAAGTTCAGGGGCTCCATTGCCATGTCCAACCTTGGTGGAGGTGTCGATCTCGGCTTGAGTGGCGATTATGGTACTACGTATAGTTCGTACCTGACCATTGAGCAGAGCTACGAACGCTCATCCGCTCTTTTTGCTGAAGCTGGCTGCGGTAATGGCACCGTCGAGGAGCAGATTGCCTGCTTGGAGGCCGTTCCAGCTCAGACCATTGTCAACCTGCCCGCTGTGGCTCGTTACGTCGTGCAGGATGGAGTTTACGTCAACACCGAGGACTTGGACGTCTACAACCACAACGGCAGCACGGCCTATGTTAACACCATTTGGGGTAACACGGCCAACGACGGCGCCTCCTTCTCCACCTACCCAACTACCCCTATCGCCAACGAGACTCAAGGCCTCATGATCGGTCTTGGCATAAGCGAGGCCTACGCAGAAGATATCATCGCCTCCGGTCTCTTCCCCTACTACGATACCGGCAACCTCACCCTCGACACCTTCAACGTCACCCAGCGTGTTGCAACCGACAAGACCTTCCGCTGCGTGGACGAAGCCACCGTCTACGCGGGCGTCAGGAACGGCGCGTTCAAGACGTCTTACTACTACCAGATGCAGCGCACCGGTAGTGGTTACGACCCGAACAACCTAGGTGGACCACCAGTCGAGCCCGGCTACCCTTACGGCGATCCCGAGCTGCCATACTTCCGCCTTCACGGCTCTGACATGCCATGGGTTTTCGTAAGTCCACTTCCCTATCATCTCCTAACCTAAGACCGAGCCGATTAAGCTAACACCCACCAGGGCAACCTCAACCCCCTCCGCGACGCCCTAGACCTGAAATCCGTCCAACTCGAGTCCGGCTACTTCGCCTCCTTCGTCAAGTCGCTCGACCCCAACCCTTCCCTCAGCTACCTCAGGATCCGCGGCTACACCAACTCCACCCAGGGCGTGGAGGAGAGCGGACCCTGGCTGCCGGTCTCCAGCGACACGGGCCCGATGAAGTTGTTGGATTTCCCAAGCATCACGGCGGAATTTCAGGATTTGCCGCAGTGTGCATTTTTGAATTATTCGATTAATTATTATATTGATGGGGGTTTGTAGGGTTTGGGTTGTGGGTAGTCTATGTGTTTATGCGACGGTGGAGGAAAAAAGATCGTGGGAAACTGCAAAGGGGATGGCATGTGTGCCATTTGCCCTGTAGATAGCATGATGCCTATGTGATTCAACACATCCAGAACCCTCGACAAATGAGAGTTGGACAAGTGAATGCCTACTTGATCTACTTTTGCATATCCCTTTGGTTCTTAACACTCGGTATAAGCCATCACTTGATTGCCTTTAGTGGTGTACTTAGGTATTCTTGTTCCCCCGATACTCCACGCTAGTAAACCTAAGTCTACTCTCCTCGCGTCCGGAGAATCTATGAACTCTCTTTCATTACTGTTGTGTACATAGTTATGTCCGCCTGTTTACTTGAAGTCCTGCATCAAAGCGCGATGACTATTGCAGTGGAAGTTATCCTATCGATTACAACCGGTACCTTCCATTTCAATTGCTGGACTGATGCTTGCAAATGGCTGTCTAACGTCTTCGTACCACTCCTAGACACGGTTAGCAGTCCGGATGACAGCCATGATGTGACAAAGCCTCAAGATCAATCGATCTAAATCAGAATCCGTCCTTATGTCTATATATTTTGTTGCCCTACCAGAAGAATAGTAATCAATCATAGCTTCTGTGCAGTATTCCTCTTTGCCATATTCCTTTCCGCAGACAAGACCATGCAAACGTGATGGCTCAAACAAACAATCTCTCCCCCTTCATCTAGAATAATAACTTCTAGATCATAGCGTCCGTTCCTGATCTGCTTCGCTCTCGTCCTGACAAACAAAAACTCCGCTCCTTCTTCCGGCAACGCCTTCTTAATATCCAAGTTCAACAGTACCGTCGGATACCAGAAACTAGCCATCCCGTTACTCTTCGTTTCCGCCTCCGTAGCAGCCTTGTTCGGCGGCACAATCGCATACGGATCACTCCCCGTCCGATAGCTTTCAATGACCTGGGGAAACATGTCCGCCACGAAGCCAACATCGACGTTGGTAAAACTGTCTCCATTCTTAAAGCACATCCACTGGTCCGCGATACTGCGCATGGGCTGACCTTGTTTCGGGAAGAAGAACTTGACGTTCTGCGATGCTTTCCGGAAGACTGCGAAGGGCATGTGCGCCTGTTCTTCCCATCTCTCGTCCTTGCCAGCGCGTAGGGCGGCGATGTCGACGGGAGACGCTGGCGGATGCAATTCCCAGCCTGTCGAGAAAGAGATGCCGTTTTCGGCGTGGAGATTGGAATTGGTGAAATAGGCGACTACTTCTTCACGCGAGCCTTGAGATAGTGTCACGTGTACGGTCGACATCTGACGCCCGAGCTTGACGTCTTTGACGGTGAACGTTGCAGGCCCGATGTCTGTCCGTCGTAGAAACTCATAATGGGCTGTGATTGTGTGCGGTTGGTTCTGTGCGGATAGGGTGGTTGCGAAGTGCTTTTGGACCACGCGGAGGAAGCAGCTGGATATGAAGCCGCCATGAGGTACTGGAAGCTACATCAATTTCCGGTCTCATGCTGGATCATGGGTATATATGTACCAGATCCTATGCAGTACTGTTGGATGAAGTGTGCGGTATATGTGTGGGATGAGGTCTGCTTGCAGGCCGTTGCCTCGGACAATGAAGCCATTCTACTATGTATCTACTGTATGATCGCGGAATATGTAAGAGTATATCAAATAAAATGGAGCATCTGAACGCAGAGTGGAAGGAGGTCAATGGATACTCTTAAGGTAGTTGGTAGCTATTCCCCACGACCAATGTTTCGAACCTAGGCACAGATGTGGCTTCTTGAAACACAGCCATTAAGCCTCGGCTGTATTTTAGTCACCAGTTTAAGGGTCCGCGATGGACCCCAGATTAGGGTTGCTGCCAAGACTAGGATGCCGTGTGCCTTGTGGGGAAATCGGGCTTAGCAATGTTGTACGGAGACGAGAGGTGCCATGCAGACGCAATGCAAACAACTCCATACACCAACACCCTGGAAACATCACCGGGCCGCCCACTGCTGCGCCTTATCTCCATATCCAATCTCGATCTCAGCAGCACTCGGCAGTATCCTCACACATTCTTACCACCGCATCCGTCACAACCTCGTCAACGCATAACAATCGGCGAACCCGGACGTTTCAGAAATCAATAGGCAGCATACAACGGGCATACCATACCCGGCAGCGTTTTACACCTGAATCGCATAGCACAAACTGGATTTCCGATATCGATAGAGCTCCCGTGGGCCTTTGCGCCCGCGACCCAGCATGGGCATCGTCGGGAGCAGAGTCGAAGAGGGGTCCGCGCTCTATCTCAGGGACCAGAATCGCTGTGGGTACTCCTATTGGTATGTGCTGGTTGGGATCTTGGACTGACCAAGTACAATGCAGTTTCTGTTGCCGGCCTCACAATCACAAATTCAAGGGGGAGGTTATTACTACAGGTCAGCCCCAACGCCTTCCCTGCGGCGAGATACTCGGTGAAGCGGGACCTGGGTGACGACAGTCCGATAGACTATGTTCAGGTATGAGACCAGCAGCTCACAAGATCAGTAACGTGCATAGCTGACTTGCGCCTTCAAGGATCCCGACTCAGGCCCTACTGGCGTACCTCCCTCCTTTCTCCTCCGCTTATCGAACGATGACGAACTCAACTTCAACTTCACATGCATATTACGGCAACAGACTGGCATGACGGCAGTTCCAGAAGCTGGCATACCTCCGACAACCATAAACATCGACACTCAACTCTCCGGTCTGACATACGTCTTCGCATCGAATGCGAAGGAGATTGATCAGCTCTTGACAAGCGAGTTTCACGCCGATCCGAACCTACATAAGAATCCAAACGTACAGTTGGTTGGCGACTATAGCACAGAAGGCAGCCCCTCGGCGCAATTCGAGTGGAGTTGGAAATGGCGACCTCCGAAGCAGGTTGAAGACCGTGGAGGAGGCTGGCGCAATACATGTAGTGTAAGTGCAGGGATTATACACCGTGATGATTTTACGGCGCTAAGCAAGATTGCAGTTCGTGGAGTATGATCAACGGGCACACAAGCTGAACACGCTCGCAAGCTTCTCCTTCTGGGTGCAAAGTATGTTCTTTCTAATCAGCAGAATATCAAAGTGCGCTAATTGGCCGTCCAGACAACAACCGGTGGTTGAGTAGTCCGCGATCTCCACGAGAGTTGGTTTCCCCACCAAGGTTACGAGTCCCATCAGCACAGTCGATAGAATCAAGAGTCAGTGGTATCAGTGACTCGGATGGCCCAGACTATAGCTATCAACGGGAACCAGCATCACCACTCTTCTCGCCTATTCAGGAATCCGGACTAGGTCTTGTTCCATCCATAACGAACGGTACCCAAAACCAAAAGGTTGACGTGAGCTGCGTAAGCCGTCCAGGTGATGATCTGAGCACCACAGAAGATGGGCCTCTCTTCCGAGCGACGATGAAATCACTCGAACAGAGAACTGGGAGCATGAGGATGAGGATGAAGAAAGTTCTCCGGACCGCCGAAGCTGCCGAAAGTGCCCAACTGGCTTGTAACGATGCTGTCTCTGCCTTTATGGATGCTCTGAGGGACGCTTCAGCCTCCAACAAAAATGCCGTACGGCCAGCACTGGATCACTACTTCGAGAAGATCGCTAAGGAGATCTTGCAATATGAAAAGGAAAACGCCACCAACCTCCGCAAACTTATCATCGATCCTATTAACAAACTGTACAATCTGGATATCAAGCAGGCAGAATCGAAAAAACGCGACTTCGACGAAGAGAGCAAAGACTACTATGCCTACGTCAGCAAGTATCTTGGCCAACGGACCGAATCACTAAAAGAGAAGAAACGCGTCGAAAGCGACTCAAAGTACCAAGCGAAACGACGGACGTTCGAGCTCAAACGCTTCGATTACTCCTCTTTCATGCACGATCTTCATGGTGGACGCAAAGACCAGGAAGTGCTCTCGCAACTCACAAAGTACGCCAGTGCACAAGCCAATGGATATCTCAAAACCGCGAAGAAAGTGGAAGAGATGGCACCACAACTCGAAGCACTGTGTCTCGAAGTGGGCCAAGCAGACAAGGAATTTCAACTGCAACGTAGTGAACGTGAAGAACGACGTCGCGCACTAGAAACGAACAACAAGCTTCCTTCTAGCTCAGACGGCGAGACAATTCAGTCATCTGGCAATGGTAGCATATCTGGCGACTCAGGGCTCAATCGAGCGTTTAGCTACACGGCTGGATCCCGCGCTTCTGTACTTGCAACATCTCCACCTTCAATAAGTGGGTTCTCTTCCATGGTTCCGAGTAATGGGTTCAGTCCCATGCCGGGTTCGAAGATCGAGCAAGGTGGTTTGCCTATGCGCCAAACTAGTAGCAAGTTCAGAGGCATTCGGGACTTGGAAGAAAAGGATCCTTCCATGGTAGCCGCTAATAGCGGTCAACACCGCAAAGAGGGTCTTCTATGGTCACTAAGCAGGCCGGGCAGTCACGTCGATCCGAAAGGGCTGAACAAAACCGCTTGGCACAAGTACGTGGATTGATATCTCTATGTGAAGGAATGCTAATATGGTACGTAGGTTTTGGATCGTCCTCGACCAAGGAAAATTGTCTGAATACGTCAACTGGAAAGACAAGCTCGACCTGCACCTGGATCCGATCGATTTGCGGGTTGCCTCTGTTCGAGAAGCACGCAATTCGGAAAGACGGTTCTGCTTTGAAGTGATCACTCCGGCATACACACGAGTATACCAAGCTCCATCAGAGGAGGATATGAAGTCTTGGATTACAGCTATCAACAATGCGCTACAGAGCGCCTTCGAGGCGAGGTCACCGTCCGACGCTGTAATTCGTGACGGCTCTGTATCTCAGACCAGCTCGACTCGCAAAGACATTGCCGCAGTGCTCACTGGCAAATCATCATCTTTCTCAGGCCATCGCGCAGCCTCCAACGCCAGCGCAGCTGCAGCAGCCGCCAAAGCCGTAGCTCGCCATGCCACGACTGGAGACAAGCCCAATTTCCAGCGTGCCAACAGCGACTCAACTGCCCTTCTCAACCAGATCCGAGAAGCAGATGCCGGTAACAAAGTCTGCGCTGATTGTGGCTCAACAGACAAAGTGGAATGGGTCTCTATCAATCTAGGCATCATCCTCTGCATCGAATGCAGCGGCATCCACCGTTCCCTCGGAACCCACATCTCGAAAATCCGCTCTCTAACTCTCGACACGTCCGCCTTCACCCCCGATATCATCGACCTGCTCCACCTCATCGGTAACCGCATCTCCAACATGACGTGGGAAGCGAAACTCGACCATTTCCTCAAACCGGCGCCCCACAGCACCCGCGAGCAACGCCTCCACTTCATCACCGCAAAGTACAGCGACCGCACCTACGTGCAGCCGCTCGGGCCCGGCCCCTTCGCAAACCCGGACGAAATGCTCCTTGCCAGTATCAAGAAGAACGACATCCAGAACGTGCTGTACGCCCTCGCCCTGCGCGCGAATCCCAACGCGCTGGACCGCAGCAGGGGCACCCACGCCGTCTACCTCGCGCTCGCGGCCGCCGATCCCGCATCTCCGACCGCCAGCATCATCACGACCAACTCCTCGTTCTCACACTCGCGGGGCACCAGTACCGCGCAGCTGGGCCCGGGCTTTGCAGTCTCGTCCACGCAGTCCAGCACGCTGGTTACGCCGTCGACGCCGCCGCGTCCGGGTACGCCAGGCTCGCCGCAGGCGTCGCGTAAACCGTTCCCGATCGCGGAGCTGCTGCTCCAGAACGGGGCGGATATCCCGGCCAGTCCTGCGCCTATCCCACTCAGTAGAGCGGCGCAGATGTATCTGGAGTTCAAGACCGAGCAGCGTATGGGCAAGCCGCCCACGCCTGGCATGGTGGGGGCGAAGGATGCGAGCGGAGACAGTTTGACTGCTTTGCCGACTATATTGGCCGGTAATGGGAGCAGTCCTAGGGATAGAGAGAAGGAGCGCGAGAGGGCGAAGCGGAGTAGTGTTGGCAGTACTATTGGGCTTGTGGGGAAGAGGTGATGAGTTTTTCGATGATAGCTGGGAATCATCTTTCTTTGCAAATGCGCTGACATTGTCGGATTAGTGGGTACCCTCGTGTCGACCGGCTTCGCGAGTGGCGTTTTACCCGGGGCATGTCGGAGTCGTTGTAAAATGGTGAACGGGGGTGTGGTAACGTCGGTGTGGACTGGACTGGACTTTCCTGGGCGTATAATGGTTAATGGGTGGATAATGAGGGAAACGCGGACAGAAGACACGCCCGGGGGTTATGTTCCTGCGGCGAAGTGCGTCTTTTCGGGTGGCCCAGGTGGCCGCTGTCTCGGCTGTCTATGGTGGTGGTGGTCCGCCCGCTGTACTAGTAACTGATACAAGTAAGAGACATGCTTTTTCCAACTCCATTGCCTGCTTCAGTCATGTCGAATGCGCTGTGATATGCCCTTACCTGGTAAGGACAGCCAGGTTCCCAAAGACTCCGACTTTCATCCCCTCAGTGGCAAGATATGTTGCGCGAGCACGCTCTGCCTACAGAGCGGACACTCTGGCTTCTCCCTCACCCAGTCGCCAATACAAGTCCAGCAAAACACGTGTCCGCAGGTCGTCGCGCTAGGCTCCTTCATCGCCTCCAGACAAAGCGTGCATTTCCTCTGCTGCCGGCCATTGATCCACCTCATGACACCCTCATCGTCCAGCCGCACCCTGCCTCCTTCCGTAAACCCCGTATGCGTCATCGCCTCCACCCTAGCATCGATCCCGCCATCCCCGCGCCTCCGACTCTCCTCCCCAGCAAACAACAACGCCGTATTCGCCGCATACGCCCCCGGATCCAAACCGACCTCCACGCCCCCCTCCAGCATCGCCGACCCCGTCGCCCCCACTCCACCCCCAGTCTGTCCCGCCCCAGACCTCCCGAACGTCTCACGCGCGTGCAGATACCCCTGCACACTCAGCTGCAGCACCAGCAGCACGCCTAACACCTCATACCCGACCCGCTGCGACGAGGGCTCCAGCTGCCGCGTGAATATGTAGCGCAGATGGAGGAGCCGCTTGGAGAGCTGGTAGTAGGCGCCGGTGAAGTAGAAGAGCGCGAGGCTGAGGGCGTAGAGCGGGGAGGGCGAGGTTAGCGTGTCTAGGTTGCGGAGGAGGTAGGTTTGCAGGGTGTGGAGGGATGGAGAACGGGTGGGTTTGTTGGCGGGTTTGTTGCTGGGGTTGTTGCTGCTGCTGGTGTGATGGAGGGAGGTTTCGAGCCACCCGCGCAGGCCGCGTCGCACCCGTGGCAGCAGCCGCGTGAGCCCGTAGGGGAGCAGCACTGTGGTCAGGATGTACGTCCCGCGTCTGTAGACAGATGGAAGACGCACGCTTCCACTTTCTTCTCCCCCCGCGGACGAGGATACTTGCACGATGTCGCAGTATTCCTCGCCGAGCGTGCGGTTGCCGACGAACGTGGTCAGGGCCAGGTACAGCAGCTCGGTGAATGTGCGGGCTTCGGTGGTGTAGGTGTGCGTGAAGCGGGCGCCGTAGATGTTCCGTAGCACGCTGGAGAGTTGGGTGAGTAGCACGCCTTGGAAGTAGGCGTCTTTTTGGTGCGCGCGGATTATGTCGGGCGCGGAGGCGAAGGGGTAGTGCATTTGTGGGCTGCTGGATCGGGGTGCGGAGCGCACTAGGTCTGACATGGTGGATGGGCACTGGCAGCAGTGTAGCAATGGTGCAGTAATCGTATAGCGACAGTGCGCAGGCTATGTGTATACCGCGAGGCTGGAGCAGATGCCGATGTTGTCCACGGTCTATGTTAGATGTCGGCCACACGCATGTGCTTGTTGAGCGACGGAATAAGGTTGTCTGATTGTCTGGAGTTGAAGGGCTGAGCCTCGGCATTTCGGGGGAAAAGGAAACGTCCGCGACCACGCTAGCACCGGCCATCTTGAACCTTGACTTCCTTTAGGCCCTGATATTCACAGACATGCAAGAGACGGGTCTACCGAATTGCGATACCGAATCGTAGTCGTTACATATCTGTCTCATCGTCTCAACGCACGTAGCGCAACTTGGTTCATGGACCTAATTAATCTGGCACTGTACCAGAGATCAATCACCACTGATAGAGCAAGCCACCATCTCCATTGCATGAAAAGGGCACCACGTCCGCGGAGGCTAACCACTCCTCATGAATGGTACGGAAGTCATTAGCGGAGACGGAAGTGGTTCGAATGACAGCGTGACAGGCGCCACCAATAACAGTTGATGCCGCAAAAAAGCACGACTTGGTATGCATAAGATAATACATGAGATTAGCTGTGAGCACCTTGCTGGTTTCCCGGGACCTCTTTACGTGGGGAGAGAGTAAACCATGCAGGCGAACAACCTGAATGCAGGTTTCGGGCCTCAAGAATATCCGATTTCCGCCCCATGTAGAAGACCTGCAAGTTATTGGAGTACGAGTACGATAGATTATAGGTGGCTGCAACTCCCGGATAGATTTGCGAAACCCTGCATGCGCCTAAGCGTACATGGCGCTGCTTGATGCCTGTCGATCGTTCACGGCACCTGTTTCGACATCCACGCTTCTACCTTACCTAGGTACTTATGCAACCCCCATGGAGCTGCTTTGTTGCACATCCTCGCCGCCGCATGCTCTTCTCATCAAAGAGTGCCTAACTAGGTAAACTTTATGACCGCCTCATCAGTGAAGCTCAGCTGCTTCTGTCCCCGCAGATTCCATGGTACCACCGAAGGAGTCTCGTATCGATGGGTTAACCTTTGTCAACATTACTGACCCGCAGCAAATTGGAGGAGCTGGATTACGACGGAAAGTCAAATCCCGAGCCGCATTAGATGGCCACCGCCGGAGAAAGAAGCAACTACAGAGACAAGAAATCAACGAGAGCTCTTCTTCCAGACAGCATGGCAAATTAGCTGGAGTTCAAGAGGCTTCACCTATTCCTGTTGTGCAGCCGGGAAGGGTACTTATTGCACGACAACACCGACTCTTGCCTCCACCGGATCCCGAGCAAGACACCCGTGACACGCTCATCAACGGACCTATCACCAAGCAGGACTCAGGAGATCTGACCCCCATTACCACATTCGAAGATGCATCGTCTATTGGGCAGAGCTCCTACCCAACCGCGTTACACCACCACCAAAAGGAAGAACGAAACACTTCTTCGACAGACATTACTGAGCTACCAACACCGGTCCCGAGTCCGTCGGCGCTGGTTATCAGATCGTCCAAGTCTTTCAATGCATGGCCAGTACCATCGCAACCATGGTTTGGCTGGGTGCTGCAATTCTGTACGCTTCTCTGTTCTTCTACTCAGCTGTTATTGTCGTCTGCTCAACATCCACCCAGCCCTCCTAACACTCCATACACCCTTCTTTCCTGCACGTCAAACCTTGCTAATCTGTAACCCAATTACCAGATTGGGACATCTTCATCCCCCGCCGCTGGCCCGTCTACGGCCTCCCCCGCACCTACATCCCCAAACTACAAGACGACTGCATGTCGCTAGCCTTCGCCGAGCCCGCAGCATTCTACACTCAGCTCTTCGGCGCCGCGGCCGAGCTAGTGACCCAAGGCCGCTTACAAGCGCACGTGCAGGACTGGCTGCGGGGGGAAATCGTCCGGAGCCTGAACGAAGCGTTGCAGGATCGCAGACGGGCGGTGAGTGAGAGTGTGATCTGGTGCGTGGGCCGCATTGCTAGTATTGAGAGTATTGGCGGCAATTGGACGGATGCGGAGAGAGTGCACAGGTATGGTTCATCAACGCATTTGAAAGGACAGACTTACCAACCGTTGTTCGTCTAGACCCGCTCAACTGCGCATGGTGACGCTTCGTGGTGGGTTGGAAGCGTTGAATCTGTCTCCGTTGCATATCTACCTTATCCGCATGGGCGACAGCTGGATGGCGAGGATGCACGGGACCCAGCCTTTCTATACTGGTGGACCTCCGACGGATTTGCGGGGGGAGGAGAAGTTGAGGTGGATTGAGAATATGCAGGCGGAAGCCAGATCTTCTCGTCCAAAGACGGTGTAGTGAGTATTTCAAGGCATCTCAATTATGGATGGGGATCTACATGCCACTTCCGGGGGAAAGCTGACGGACGCAGACCCCAAACCAGCAAAGCCTCAGTACGGTTCTAGGGCATCAGTCTCATCAGCGAGGATCTCCAGAGCCTCCTTTTCCCACTCCGCACTCATCAAACGAAGCGCCTCCGACAAGATATCCATCAATACCCCCGGATCAGGCCCAGCTACACACCCATCCCTCTCCATCCCCTCCTCACCCCCAAGCGCCAACAAAAACCTACACCTCCCCCTAGCGTCCATGAGCGCAACCGCACTCCCGAACTCCATCTTGCCCTGTCTTCGGACCTGTTCGAACAAGGGCTGAGACAACTCTGGCGCTTGACTGATGGGTAGGATCCGCCGCAGTTCCGATGGTGGCTCCGGGGCTCCAGGCGCGAAGGAGGGGACGATGGCTAGGGCTTGGAGAGAGGGTGCGATCGCGTACAGGGATGGAAGTACGGCGCTGTGGGGCTGTCAATCTGCTGGTACTGGGTCGTCGAAGAGGCAGAGGGGAAAGGAGAAAGGTAGCCGGATACAGGGTAGAGCCTATAGAGGAGGAGACGGGTGGATATTACCATAGTGTGGCGTATCCCGGATCGATACTACTCTTCAGATATAAGAGGACCGGAGATCGCGTTGGATCCAGCTTGCTGTAGTTCGCCGTCACGTATAGCTGGGTGTACGCGAGGGTTTTCAGATGTGCAATGGCGTTAAACGCCACCGCGTGCTGCAGTGGAATCAGTGAGATGGCTGGTGCCTTTGCTGGGGCGTGACGCCTGGCCCGTTTCGGGCTTGTCCGTGTATGTGCTGTGCCAGACTCGCTTGGGTGTGGAGATGTGTCCGTATCCGTATCGCTCAGAGGTCGCTTCTTGTGCATGTCGATTTCCATGCTTTCCGCCATTGTGGGAGAGTGGCGACAAGGTTGTCAAGGTGGTCCTGGCATGTGGATGTGTGGATGGTGGTGGTGGAAAGCGCGCATTATCGATGTTTGGTGACTGGTAGACAAAATGGCTCTCTTGTTATCATCTAGAAGAAGCGACTCTCCTCACGCGTCCGTCCAGATCGTGACAACTTCCATTTAAGGTACCTGCCTCTGGTCGATTGCAGGTGCATCGCCGCTCATTGATGCTGTGATGGGGCTAGATTAGATAAGATGGAGCCGTTTATTCTGCGGGGTTTTAGCGTCTTCAGGTTGACTTTCTGGAAAGCTTGGACTTTCGGCCTGGAAATTGTTTGCGACTGCTACTCGACTGTCATTCCTGAACTTACGATTCACGACACTTCTAGTACACTTGCGACGATCAGAAGGACATCTATACAGTATCCAGAGTCCACTTCCTTCCCTTGCAAACTCTCTATCTCAGTTCCGTACCAGTACTCGCACCCACCTGGTCCTCTTCCGCCTCCACTCTCCTCCCTCAAAGCACCACCTCTCCGCCCAACTCCCGCAACCACCCCTCCACCCCCGTCGCCAAAATGTCGCGCCCCGAAGACCTCCTCCCGCCCGACCTCTTCTACAACGACGTCGAGTCGCGCAAATACACGACCAACAGCCGCATAAAAAACATCCAAGCCAGCATGGCCAACCGCGCGCTCGAACTCCTCGACCTCGACTCCCCCTCCCTGATCCTCGACATCGGCTGCGGCTCCGGCCTCTCCGGCGAAATCCTGTCCAACACCACCGAAGACGAGGGTGGGCCCCATACCTGGGTCGGCATGGACATCAGCGCGTCTATGCTCGCGCAGGCGCTCGATAGGGACACGGAAGGCGATCTCTTCCTCGCGGATATCGGCCAGGGGGTTCCGTTCCGGCCGGGTACATTTGACGCTGCCATTAGTATCTCCGCGATCCAGTGGCTGTGTAATGCGGAGACCAGCGATGTGAGTCCCGAGGGCAGACTGAAGCGGTTCTTCGACGGGTTGTATGCGAGTTTGAAACGAGGCGGGCGCGCTGTGTGTCAGTTCTACCCCAAGAACGCGCTGCAGCGGAATATGATCAGTGCGGCGGCCGTCAAGGCTGGGTTCGGCGCGGGTATTCTGGAGGATGACCCGGAGACGAAGAACGCGAAGCTGTATCTTGTCTTGACGGTCGGCAATGCGGGGCAGAGTGGCGGGAATGGGGATATTACGGGTGTGGTTAAGGGGTTGGATGGGGTTGAGGTGCAGGATTCGAGGAGGAAGGCGGAGAAGAGAGGGAAGGCGGATAAGAAGGGAAGTAAGCAGTGGATTTTGAGGAAGAAGGAGCAGATGGAACGGAAGGGGAAGGTGGTGAAGCCTAATTCAAAGTATACGGGACGGAAGAGGAAGATTGCCTTTTAGGAAGATGGTTCGGTGGGACATTCATGTTGCATTTCATGGCGTTCTCTATATGTTGCGTACATGCCAGCCACGAAGAGCTCGGCGCTGGTTGGGGTTGGGGATTCAAAGGATGTTTAGTTAAACTAGCAATGCAAAAGCTTCTTCAAGATCATATAATGGTACCTATTACTGTCAATGTCGTGGTTCATTGCTACTTTACAGGCTTTGTACCTAGCGTCTCCATGTGACTGCTTTCCTATTCCGGCGAATCGGGGCGCGCTTCCGAAACTGATAAGCTTATCAGCCCATCATACCAACCCCCGCGATCCATATAACAGATGACCCAACCCGCGTTTCATTCTCGCTCCGGCCAATGCTGGCTGGAAAAGGTCAGCTCGATGGCGCAATCTTGCGGCCTGCAAAGCCTGACGGCAGCAGCACGAAATGGCGACGTCTACTCTTCTTTGCTCTTGCAGTCGTTGCATTCGTCTCGGTTTCAATGCTCGCGGTCGCGAAACATTGGCCGCTCTGCCTCGTCGCGCAGGCGTTGAATATTGCCTGGTCACCTGCAAACTGTCTTCCTGGTCAATCGAAACTGCTACTCGGCGATGATAGAGGGTCCAGTGAGCCGAGACTCGGTGCGGTGGCGTCGGAGAGTTCGATATGCAGCAATATCGGTATCGACTTGCTCAAGCGTGGCGGCAACGCTGCAGACGCAATGGTGGGCACAACCTTCTGCACAGGGGTCATTGGCATGTATCATTCGGGCATTGGAGGTGGTGGGTTTATGCTCGTGAGAGATGGCAATGGAGAGTATGAACATGTCGACTTTAGAGAGACGGCTCCAGCGGCTGCATACCAGGATATGTACAACAATACACCCGCAGCTAGCGTTTTTGGTGGGTTGGCTAGGTTGGTCTTTTTTCATTGTCAGGCCAGGATAAGATCACTGACTCGATGATAGTGGCGTACCTGGCGAGGTTCGAGGAATGGCGTATCTGCATGACAAGTATGGAAGACTGTCGTGGAGAGATGTCATGCAGGGAGCGATACACACGGCACGCCATGGCTTTCCCGTCACGGAGGATCTTCTGAGGTATATCCACTTCGCGGTCGCTGAGAGGAAAGAGAACTTTCTGGTCGACGATCCGAACTGGGCCGTAGACTTCGCCCCCAACGGCACGCTTCTAGCCTTGGGCGATATCATCACGCGGAAGCGGTATGCGGACACGCTTGAGACTATCGCGAATGAGGGTCCGGATGCTTTCTACACTGGTCGAATGGCGGAATCCATGATCAAGGCTGTGCAGGAAACGAACGGCACAATGACCATGGAGGATTTGGCGAATTACACCGTGGCGATTCGACCTGTTGCGGAGATAGACTACAGAGGTTACAAGGTCCGGAGTACTAGCGCGCCCTCATCAGGCGCCGTCGCCCTGTCTGTGTTAAAGATCATTGAGGGCTATGAGACGATGGGCAACGAAGGCTGGCTGAACTTGAGTACGCACCGGCTAGACGAAGCGATCCGGTTCGGTTACGGTCAGCGCGCCAGTATGGGAGATCCTTCTTTCGTGGAAGGCATGGAAGAGTACGAGGCAGATATGCTCAACGCGTCCACCGCAAGCACCATCCGAGCTAAGATCTCCGACTACCATACCCTCAAAGTAAAGGACTACGACCCCTCCGGCTTCGAGGTGATAGACACGCCTGGCACCTCTCACGTCGTCACCGCCGACGCAAGTGGATTGGCCATCACTATGACCACGACCATCAACCTCCTGTTCGGCTCCCAGGTCCTGGTCCCCGAAACCGGCATCATCATGAACAACGAAATGGACGATTTCAGCATTCCCGGGAGGAAAAATGCATTCGGTTTCGTACCCTCGCCGTCCAACTATATCCGTCCCGGCAAACGCCCGTTCTCGAGCATCACGCCCACCATCGTCGAGGATGCAGACGGCGAGCTGTATTTTGTCGTCGGTGCGGCCGGCGGCTCTCGCATCATCACCGCTACCATCCAGAATCTGTGGCATGTCTTGGACCGCAACATGACCAGTGCCGAGGCCCTGGCTATGCCTAGGTATGTTGAGCCTTGCTTAACCCTACCTTCACGTATCACTTCGTGTCAGTTCTAACAGAGGGCAGATTCCACGACCAGCTCATTCCCAACCAGGCCGCGTTCGAATGGACTTACGATAACGCTACGGTCGCTTTCATGCAAGATAGAGGTCACAATGTCACTTGGTGGGCTCAAGGCCAGAGTAGCGCGCAGGCGTTGAGGAGGTTGAGGAATGGGACCTTTGAGGCTGCTGGTGAGCCGCGGCAGCTGAGCAGTGGTGGGTTTGCGGTATGAGACGTCAACGGACTCAGGCCCGGATGGAAACTATTCGATGTTCGGAGATTGCAGGTGAAGTGAGGATTGTATGTACATGTATGCTGCCACTACCCACCTTACATGTACCTTACCTGTATGTACATACATCTGGATACATGGAGGTAACGCGTACATGTTGGTACCTGCCTATGTATCTACGATACTGCTCACGCGGCTGCGTGAGCCTCGAGGAGTCGTGCCTTCCGCATTTGGGTTGCATTATGTCACAATCACCTACACTAGGCATCAGCCTTCTGCTTCCCGGTATTAACATATAGGTCGCATCACCCAGTTTTCAGCCATCATCTTTCATCTCATCTCATCTGTCGGATTTGTCAATCTCTATCATCGGTCAATCTGTCAATCTCTATCATCAAGCTCTTCTTCCAGGATCCAGGCATCGTCCTCAAGCTCATATCATCTGTCAATATCTGGAACTGAATTCCCAGTTTCCGCCATCACCCCTTCTACCTGAAGAGGTACATCAATTGAGAGGTGACTTACCCTGCACTCAAGGCCCCCACCTCAATCTGATGGATTCTTCTAGCTCTACCTCACGATGTCGCACCTTTTCGAAATATCGATCCTCAAATTCCTGGTCTCGGACCTTGAATCTCGAATCGATGAGAAAGAACAAGCTCATGACCAGTACAAAGCACGCACAGATGCTACGATTCGGAGTGATCAAGACAAGATCAAGCGTCTAGAGGAGCTCAACAATGGCCTGTCATCAACCAACCAACAGCAGGCAGAGGAGATCAACTCGTTGCGCCTGGAACTCGAGGCTTGCCCTCCTCCGAAGAGGCAACACTCGGGGGAGGCCACGGACCTGCCTTCTCGAGAACCAAGGCAAAAACGACTTCCCATTAAAGTCCCGGGCCCCTCCGAAGACGACTTGACTCAATGGGAACAGTCTAACGACCTGGGTATGAGCAGCAAGCCCGGAGGACCTGATTGGCCCATTATTCCAAGCTCCCAGACTTCCTCGTCAATTGACGACTCTTCTGACGAGCCTGAGCCGAGTCCAGATCAAGACGAAGACTTTCTGGACATCACTCAAGATGAAAACATGGAAGCGCGTCGCGACAGTTACAAGCGAACTCCAGAACAAGATGACAGGAGCAACAAGTTCGAAAATACTGTGGCCCCTTCCAGACGCCCTATATTGGGCGTCAACAGTACTGCAAGACCCCCTTTGGGCATCAAGACTCATTGGAACAGCGTTAACATGCCCGTCAAAACGTTCTCAAGTCACATTACCAAGCCTCTCAAAACATATTCACGACGTCCAGTTCTGGATGTTAACAGTCACACCACTCCCACCCGTGATCATTCCCTGCGGAAAGATACCCACATGTCCGTCGAAGGTTCTTCACTTTCCTCACGATGTCCAATTCTGGATATCAACAGTCACACCACCACTCCCACCCATGATGCTGGGAGAGATCATACCTTGCACCTCAGTGGTACTTGGCAAGATACCCACACGTCGCTCAAAGGTTCTCAACGGCGTCCAGTTCTGGACGTCAACACTTCTACAACTCACACTACTGTTCACGTCAACAATAGTGTGAGAGATCCCGGAAGGCTTGCTATCAGACCGTCAAAGGAGATTTACATGCCGGCGCCCAGTACCCCCAAGCGTACGACACTCCCCGCCGCCACGTCTACCAGACATACCTCTGTGATCCGTCCTGTGAGGCCAGATCCTCTTGCTGTTGCCAACTCTGCTAGGAATGTACCGACGGCCAGTCCTGCTATCCCCAGACGCGATCTCCTACACGTCCTAAAAAGCCCGCGCAAGGCCTCTCCGCCTGCACCTCCGCGGCGACGGCCCGGTAGGAGACAGCATCGGATTGGTGCCGATCTTGATCCTCCAGAGCGTGAGCCAGCACCCAGACACAAGATACCACCTGATGTCTTGATCAGCTGGCGCGGAAACATCGACGACTCCATACAGTTACCGGACTCCCTAAAAGGCACTGTCGAGAGATTGATAAACGACAAGGACCTCCACCAGATTTTCATCAAGGTACCGCATGGCGATTGTGTTACCGCTCGTGGTCGGAACCTACCTACCATTTTAACTACAGCCGAAAGGAAAGTTGTCAAAAGATTAGCCGTCGGACAGTCGCTACGCATACCAGAGAATGCTGCTTGTTTCCATTGCGTCAACGCTCGTCGCGCCTGTGTCAGGAAGTTTGCCAAGGACTTCTTCGTCCTGATGGAACTACCAAGGCAACTAGTCGATGATGAGGAGGATGTGGCTAGGCATTACAGGATGAACAGGCATTTGAAGTCATGGGAGATTGGGCGGATTTATGGACCTCAGAAGAAGAAGTAGTGGTTGGGAGGGGGTTGTATCTTAGAGACCCGTTGGTGAGCGGGTTGCTTGACTTGCTACCTCATTGCTGGCCTCTGGCCTGCAATATTTACCTACATATAGCATTTGCAAGCTCCACAAGCTGTATATCGCTGAGTACATATGTATGATATGCACATTATCAATCAATTTGCGCTATGACCTGTTTCTCCGACACGCCCTTTACCAGTGATTGATCTGATGTGAACCTGATACTACACGACAAGATATATGCATCACACATTCTTCTCTAACACGTGCAGATAGACTACTTCTACCATGACTTGATGCGAAAGCAAAATAGAGTTGGTGGTTGTATGAGGGAGCTACGTATGTGGCAACCTGGGGCGCAGTCTACTGCTTAGCGCTGTCGATATGAATGATCAGTGAGCTGGGTATCCTCGTCAGTGGACGAATGAACGTCATGCGTAGGAGTGCTGCGGAGGTCCACGGGTGTGCTGCGGAGGAGTGCTAGGTAAAAGTGCGGAGGAAAGAGTGCGGAGGAAAGCAGGGCAGTCACTGAACTGAGCAGTTGGGAACCGATATAAGACTACAGTTTTCTTATGACATTCTCATGGTAAGCTACATGTGGACAAGTGCAACGATGAGCCATTATCCTTCCCAAGAACGCCCCAGCACACGCGATAACATTGCCAACGAGTACGCCGACTCAACACTCTTCACCCCATTCCTCCTCCCAAACCCAAGACCTGCCCGGCATCGGCTGTGCCGTCACGTTCGCTTTACGGTGACCCTTGGGCAAAAGTTGCTCCCACGTCAACATCTCCAAGATCATCGGATAGCTCTGGTAACCGAGTAGTAGCAACAAAGGTGGCAGTAGTGGCCGATCACGCTCTCGCCGATACTTCCCATTGAGCATCCACAAGTACCAACGATGTTGCCATTCCATTGCCGCAAGCCCGGTCGAGCTGAAGGCGAATCTCAAGAGATCTTTGCGGCGTTCGCGTTCTGTGACTTTGATGTTGTCAAGTTCAGTCCAGTCAATGACGGCAAAGTCACGGGCGATGCGGAGTACCATCATCTGTAGGCGACGTCTGTGCCGAGCGATCTTGGTGGTGATGCCATACCGCTTACCGATGTAGGCCCACATTCTTTTGTCGAAGGTTTGTTCAATCTCTTTCACTGTGATGTGTTCATCTCTCACATCCTGAAAGACCTCAAGGAACGCCTTCGTGAAAGCTGACGCTTCTGGCTCTTCCGTGTTGTCTCGCGAGGGGTGCGCATCGGAAACCGAGACAGGGGATTGAGAGAGTCGTTCAAATTCTGGTTCTGCTGGCTCTTCCATGCCGTCTTGGGAGGAGGATGCATCGGAATCTGAGGTAGGAGGCTGAGAGAGTCGTTCAAATGGACCAGGGGCTTGGTTAGATGTACCCACTCTTGGAGAGTGCGGCTCAGCAAGTGCTCGCTCACGCTCACGCTTGCGTTTCTCAAGTACTTGGATAGTGGTCAATAAAGAGTCCAAGGGCACCTGGTCTTCAATGCCGACCGATGTGGGCATAAGATGTCGCCGGTGCGCGCACCAGCGGTTTTGCTCAAGAAGGTAATCAGGGTTGGCCTTCTCCTTTTCCTTCCTTGCTAGTAACACTTCTTGGACTTGTGCCCTGACCGCTTTCTCGAGACCATGCAGCATGTCTCGAAACAATCCAGGGTGGTCCACAACGGCCTCCAGCATTGGTGCGCCAGACTCTTCAAAGGGTAGATGTTGTAACCGAGCATCCATGTCCTTGTGGCAACGGTCGCGGTGGAAGTCATAATGACTTGGCTGCCGCACACCACCACAGTGACGGGCGTGATTGACAAGGAGTGGTGAGTTCTCGACAATATATTCCCGGAATGCTTGCCGGACTTTCTCAGGGGATGAGAAAACACCTTCGTTGCTCTGACCGACTGCCTGGTAAGCCATGCCATGACCAAGCCAGACGTAGGAGCGGCAAAGGCGTGCGAAGAACATTTCCCCAAACGGCGCATATTTGGTATCAACCACAAGCCAGATGACATACTGCTTCATGCCGTATCGATGATCAGGGTACATGACTTGGAGTATGGCGTCGAGAAGGTTCAAGACGAAGGTGGAGTGTTTATGGCGCCGGTGATTCTTGAACCGCTCTTGGACTTGGTTAGAGAAGCCGACGCAACTCAAGACCCATGAGAGATGGGTTTCTCCCTCTGGCATGTCGCGTAAGATGAGCAGCACCTCGCGTCTCAATCTCCGTATGGCTTTTTGTCGTCTGTGTATTGGCAATTTGGTCTTTTCGTGAGAGGGGTAGGCCCGGTATCCCTGCTCACTCTCTTCCATGGACACAGTGTACCGTCCCGTGACATTGTCGACAGCATTGGCGAGCTCTGCATTGTCTCCATCACAATACTCCAGGGCGTGGTTCAGGAGATCTGCCATGACTTGTTTGGGTAGAGCGTTGCCATTCTCATCAACCATGGAATGATGGTAGATGCATGGATGTCCCTTGGTAGCTTGGGACGCCAAATCGTGAAGCTCTTGTTTGAGGGCTAGGTTGTCTTCCGCGGCCTTGGCCAGGTTACCCTTCAAGAGACCACGTAAGACTTTGGCATTCGTGGTCTGTGCAACCATCATGCCTGCGAGGTAAAGCTCCTCTCCAGTTGATCCAGCAGCCGAGCCGGAGGTCCTTGGGTCTGATCCCTCGTCTGACATGACGGCATGGGCCAACTCGACCATGGAATAGTTGGCATGTTTGGCGTAGTATGTGTTGTAACCGTTCTCCGGCGTGATCTCTTCACAATTGAAGAAGTCGTCTGATGGATGTGGCCCTCCGATGTACGGAATGCCGTCAAGGTCATTGTTCATGTCGAAGTAAGAGTGCGGAGGTCTCTGACTGCTGACCATTGCTTGGCTGTCGACGGTCATCTCGGCCATCAGGCTTGATACTTGTTGAATGCCGTCCGACATTGTGAGGTAGACTTGAAGAATCTGTCAGAGGGAGACATGTGCCTTGAGTCTGGGGGACCTACCTGCCAACCGGTTTACAGCTCTCTCGTAGAAGCGGCCGCAGTTCGTAAGCACAGGAAGTGCTCAGCTTGGGAGATGAACAACAGTGTAGGTGAGGAATGATTCGTGCAGAGAGTGAAAGCTTGTGCGTGAAATGTGGAAGAAGATGAAAGATGACAAGGACGGAAAATGTCAGGTTACGGTGCAGGTGGTGGACCGTGACAGTACTTCATTTCCGCTTGAGGCAGTCGCGACTTCCTCACCTGCACCTACGAGATCACGTCATACGACTGATTTCGCGACTTACCGGTGGAGGTACCTACCTACCTACATGTAGGCAGCCACTTCATCTCAACCCGGGCTAGCAATATACCCGACATGTAGGTAGCGAAATGTAGGGTGATGCTGAGCCCATGATGACAGAGAGAATAGTCTAAGATTGGACGTAACCTCAGACGCTTACATTGAACTCATTTCACAGCGAGAGCATACAACACTGCTAATCGAAGACTTCCATTATTCCCACAGTTGAGCTTCATGACGACACTGCATATGTCGCACCCCAAGGGCGCCATCTACTTCTTGAGCAACGTCAACTCATCCCCAACACCAGACCCATCACCCTTGATAAATTGCCACGTCAGAGCCGTTGCATTGTGAAAAGTGAGCTTGCTGAACCCATAATGCTTATCGTCCAGCACATTCGTAATGTTCAGAAGCGGGTCGTCACCGAGCGTGCTGTGACTCTCAATATTCCCCGCCATGCCGTTAATGATATGCGTCATCGACACGCCCTCGTTGGCGATGTAAGTGTTGTTGTCGACAATAGATGCGGTGTCGATCGTGCCGTTGGCGCCGAGAGGGCATAACCGCTCGTACCAGTGGATGTGGCCGGAGAAGTAAGCGTCGGCGCCGTACTCGAGCAGGAGGCCCTCAAAGGCATTGCGGACACGCTTCTGGTAGGACGCGGTTTGCGAACTGTACATGGGACGGTGGCTCATGGCGATGATCCAAGGCGTCTTTTTCCGGTCGACGCTCGCAAGATCCTTGGCTAGCCATTTGTATTGCTGGTAGGCTTGGTTGTCGTTGACGTTGCCGTCGATGGCGCCAAAGGGTCCGCTGTCGGTGATGAAGGTTTGGTCTTCGGTGGGGAGTGTCTCGTTGCCGGTCAAGTCGCGGGCGAAGGGGTACTCGGGACTATAGGCGAAGTCGGTCTCGCCGTCAATGGCGACGAAGTGCGCGAGACCGTAGTCGAAGGAGTACCAGAAGTTACCGACGCCGCCGCTCTCGGCTCCGGGCATGCGGAAACGGTGCTGGTAGGCGGTGAAGTTCCTGATATCGTTAACAATGGATCGTCACTGCGGAGAAGGGAATAATCACCTTTGAGAAGGCGGGCAGCTGTAGTAAGTAAGACTGGAGTTCGCCACTGTGGTGTTCGCCTCGTCATCATTCAGATAGGCCGTCAAGATGTTACCTGGGCCGTCGAACTCGCCACAGGATGCCTCGTGGTTACCCGGAAGAACCATGTAAGGGACCTTGGTGGTGAGACTGTTGACCCACTGCTGCCAAAGATCCCAATTCGACTCGTACAACACACTCATATCACCACCTTGTGGCCCTCCCTGGTCTGGGATCTCACCCGCTGGAAGTGGAACGAGGTACTCTGCTGGAATTGGGGGCCCGCCTGGAAGGGTTGTGCTTGTGCCATTGTAACAGACAGGCCAGGAAGACTCGCACGGCAAAATACCACTGTACCAGTCATCGGCATAACTGATGTCACCACCGTGCCAAGCGAAAGCGAGACCCTCGTCGACGGCCGCATTGAGCTGCTTGTAGGTTCCGTGAGCATTGGTGTAACCCATGTCGTTCAGGACCGCGATGGAGAATTCCTCATGATCACCGGCAGCACGGGCAGTCTTGAAGCTCAAGGTATGAGAAGTAGTCGTCCCGTTGGCAGCTGGGATTTGGTAGTAGTAGGTCGTGTCTGGCTTCAAATTCTTGATCTGAACATCGTGGAAAAACTGGCTGCATTGCGTGACAACGACTTCGGAACATGGAGGTGTACGATCGTATCTGTTGTCGAGATAATTAGTATCATAGAAGCGAAGATCACAGTCTTTCCCGTTGCCACATACGTCGTGGAATGGCCTGTAACCTTGTTGCAGAGATCATTGGGATGAGTTCCGTAATGGACGGTTGGAGCTACACCCAGGCCAAAAGGCGTCTGATAGTGGATATTGACTCCATGCGGCACGTAAGAGAGCGATATGACATTGACGTTGTTGGATGGCTTGGCCTTGGCTGGCTTTACCGCAGGCGGCTCGACCAAACGAGGGAAGCCTTTGCCATTGCCATTGATGGTTGGGTCAACCCAGTCGCCGACAGGAACTGCAGGACCAGTGTAAGGGAAACGAGTGTCGACATCGCGAGCTTCCAATGTGGGCAGAGCCTCCACAGACAGAGCGGACAAGAGAGCCCCGAGGAGGGCAGGTCCGGTCGTGGACTTCATAGCGAATGAATGGCTATCACCGACAATAATTCAAACTCAACGAAATGAGGAGGGGGCAGACGAAGATAACCCCAAGGCCAGTTCCATGGCTATGGGTTATGTATCTCAAGCACATCTGTAATCCCACCCGCGCCATTGGTGGAAAGCGCGACAAAACGATCATAGCGAGCCCACGTGGGGATACCAGTTCAACTTTTCTATATGAAATGCCGCAGCGACCTTGCGTTGGCGTCATAAACCCCGGGCGGAGGGCGGATCCCATGCGGCTAGATGCGAGCTAATGCATACATGAGGTACTGTTCCAGTATACGTCCATGCAGCTGGTATGCACGGTGCCTGGAGATGGTCGTTGCCAAGATCGAAGCTTTGCCGAGGACGGCGCCAAGAGGCAGTCAAGCATTCAGCACGTGCCCGGCTATAACAGACCACATTGGCTTGCCGGATCGGCTTGACACCCGCAGCAAACCAGACGGGCTCGCGGGTGAAGATGGCGCGGAGTACGGCAGGAGTACTCGTCCGTACAATTATACCGTCTTGGCTATACCGGTGGAGGCTAAGGTATAGCCGTAGATCTTTGCGTCTGCGCTTAATTAGTCGTCCAATCGCAGCGTTCGCTTTACTCAGGTGGCCTGAGAATCCTTGAACGTTCTAAAGAAACACCCCACCATCAAGGCGCTGTTAAACCATGCTTTCGAATGGGGCTGCAGCTTAGTGTTGACGGAATAGGAAGCTCGTACAACGCTGCATGCACCGGCCAGCTTTCGTGCAACCGAGTGGTCGCTATCTTGATCTCTGTTGGAGGAGTGGGTGGAAGACGCGCATAAAATCGTGAAGTATGAAAGGACTTGTCGCTTCAGCCGGCCATGATGAGAAAGGCTGCCGATATGCAGGAAAACAGTGTCCACGTTGTTGCAAGAACTGGTGAAGCACTGAGTCCAGCAGCGGCGCCCGTGTGAGTCGCGCTCGCTTTACTGGTCTGACCCACTACCTCTCCGGATTCGGAAGGTGTTGTGGAAACTGCCGTTCCAGTGTCGGTACCTCCAGTCAATGAGTCCGCTACGCCCATATGAGCACTCTTTCCTGTACTTTTCGTATTGACTGCAGTGGTTTCGTAGCCAGTCGATACAGCTTGTGACACAGAGTCGTCTCCGATGGCGGACTCGCTCGTACCCGCACCAGATGCAGACCCGAGAGTGGTAACAGCGTGAGGGCCAGCAACTCCGTAGCCCGTCGATACGGATTGTGACACGGAATCTACTCCGACGGCAGAGTCCGACACGACCGCACTGTATGCTAGACCGAGAGTGCCAACAGGATTAGAGCCAGTGGCTACCGTCTGTGACCCAGCCAGCACTTCGACAGACGATTCTCCAACGACAGAGCCTTGGACCTCGCTGGTGGGAGTGGCCACAGCTCCGGGTACGTCGAATGATTCTGCCGAGACAGCGATGATGGCGCTGTGGTAGACAGGAACTGTCGTTTCCCCATCGGCGCCAACAACTTCGCTCGAGCCTAGAGTGGTGACGATGTAAGATACAGTAGCGACGATCGTGCCGCTAGTTCCTTCTGTAGAGTCGCCGGTATCATCTGAACCGGAAGCAGATTGGCGAGAGCCGGAGTCGTCAGAACCAGAATTGTCAGGGCCAGAATCGTCGGCGCCAGAATAGACAGCACCAGAGTTTTCGCTGGAGCTAGCGCTGCTCCAAGAGCCCCCATTCAGGACACTCATTATCGCACCCGCTATGCCGGTTGGGTTGGTTTCGGATGCGTCCGTTGGGCTTGGAGAAGAACCTGATGAGCCTTCAGAGACAGCCTCTCCTGTGTTTGTGGGTGCTGCGATTGACTCCACGATCGATGAAGGATAAGCTGTTCCGGCTTGTGCGGTATCCGCAGTGTGAGCTGCGGTTGAAGCGGCGATTGGAGATCCGACAGTCGAAGACGGCATTGCGGACTCCATTTGCTGCGACTCGGCAGTGTACGTCGTTTTCCCCGCAGTTGTTGCCTTTGGCACCATGAAGCTCGTCTCCGACGCCATGAGGACAGCCGGATCCCACACTCCTACAATGTTCAACCCACATGAAGAGCCCCACGCTGGTTCCAGAGTCGTCATCACTGCAGGATACGAAATCTGTGGTGCGTAGTTGCCCCATATGGTCTTCTCACAGCGCGGTTCCTCCCCGTCAAATGAATAGCAACCCGGAGCATTGGCGTAAGCGCTCCACGGCACAAGCGGGAAACAGCCGTCAGGACCGCAACTGTGATTCAAATCTGCAACGTTGAAAGATTTAGGGTATGCGTAGACCCTTTTCCCCCACTGGCTGTATACTTGATCCGGAGGAAGAGTCAGGAGGTAGTTTCTCAAGGTCGGACCACAGCCGTCTTGCCTAGATATCGCACCGAAGAGCAGTCCGACATCCGGCGACGTAATGGTGGTGCCCAGAGTAACAAAGGTGTTAGGCCCACTGCCTGTGGGGCCGAAGGTCTTGGTGATTCCAGTCTCGTCGCAAAGGTTGTCTCCCTCAACGCTCACAGGCCAGTAAAGCAATTGGACACCCTCTCCTTGGGGAGCGATTATACAATCCTGAGCCCGACATGTTGCGGTCTGGCCAGGAGTAGTACAGGAAGGTTCACGGGCCCAGGTGCTTATGGCGCTCGTGATGGTAGCTTCGGACTGAGTTGCTTTGCGATAGCTGGACCACAGACTCAAGCAGTCGTCAGGATTGACGCTACACGTCGGTGCGGGCTCAGGGTAACTCGCAGCGTCCTGCCGAGTAATCGTGTATGTCGACGTATAAGAGTAGGTAGGCGTTGCCAACGTAATGGTGGTCATATTGCCCACCAAACGCGGAATGCCATCGCACAAGGTGGTAAACGTGCCTGTATAGGTAATGCTCTCTCCAAGCGTCGCCGACAATGTATCCGTTATTGTCGTCGGCGTATTGTGAAACATTACATAGCTGTTACTAGACGTGAAGTAGTCGTCCAATGCTGACTGGCAGCTAAGCGCATAAGAGTACCCAGATCCAGTTACTGAGGCGGATGTCTTGCTCGATGTGCTCGTCCAGTTACCAGTCCCACTTGCACCCGGAAGAGCCAAGGCGCATTGAGAGAGAAGACATAGAGACGCGACCAGGAAAAACCCCAATTCGCGGAAGCGCATCTTTCAGTACTCCGCACGATTCGAGCAGAGATAGAGAGCAGCGAGTTAAAAATACGGGTTGAGGAGCACGAGTATGTAACAAAAGTGCCACAAGAAGAGGAGTTTCACCTAATCACGGACCGTTTCATGGCGCTACTAAACGACTAGTTTTTTGCGTTTTCTCGGCAGCGCATGCGATACGAGAACTTGGAAAGATCTTCAACGCTCCGTCGCTGCCATGCTTTCATCAGGGAAATTCCACATGCTTGTTTCCAAATATAGCTCTTATGTGGTTCCGTCTGGAACGGTCAACAGAAACACGAAAGACGATGCATGTAAGTTCATTATCACACTCAATCGCGACAGCTAAACCACTGCTGCCGGCTGTCAAAAAGTACGCAGGACTTACCTACTACGCAGACCGAGATCTCTATATCACAGCTGAATATGTAGTTACTTGAGTTGTTCACGTGCAGAGGGGCGCGAGTCAGCCCCGGTCCCTGCCTGTCCATGAACGCCATGGTCACACAGCCGGGTTTTTAGACATTCTCATACTCTTCTTATAGGGTGCGCATGTACTGAGGGCCATAGAGGCAGGAGACGAAGAAAGACTCCCAGATTGAAGAACGGCTGATGACAAGTGATATCGTGAGGTGGTCACAATAAACTTACAGCTGCAGGCGTTGCAAGGGTGCGAGATGGAACACCACGCACGGGCCAACCGATCCCTGCATCGCGTGCAGCCAGCTCGGTAGCTCTACAACTTGGTCGATCCTCTTGTTCGCCCGGCATGTCCTACACAACTCAGCAGGAGTTTGTGACAAAACCATGCCTGTACCTTGATTTCCAGATACTGTCCGACCTCCACCTGGAGCTAGCATCACAACATGAAGATTACGACTTCGGTGTATCTGCGCCTTACCTGATCCTCGCCGGAGACATTGGCCGCCTGATCAATCACGATGCGTACCTTTCGTTCCTGCGCAGGCAAAGCGCCCGCTACGACCATGTATATCTCGTACTCGGCAACCACGAATTCTATGGCTCGTCCTATCGTGAGGGACTCGCTCGAGCAGAAAGCCTGACCAACGACCCTTCGCTGAATGGAAAGGTCACGCTGCTCCATCGCCAATCTGCGGACGTACACCATCCTCGCCAACCGTCTGCACCTCCTGTCACTATCTTGGGCTGCACTCTATGGTCGCACATACCCGAGACCGATGCCGAAATCGTGCGCGGGAAGGTCAAAGATTACAAGAACATCGATGGATGGACAGTGGCTGAACATAACCGAGCACATTCTGAGGACCTCACTTGGCTGCGAGAGACGCTTGCTAGGGCAAAAGGTGCGGACTACTCAGCGGATATAGCAGGCAGTGGTAGACGAACAATTGTCGTGACTCATCACGCGCCAATCAAGGCCGGAGCCTCCAGCCCAAGGCATGCGGACAATTCATGGACATCGGCCTTTGCCACAGACCTTCCGGAGCTGTTATGCAGCGAAGCCGCAGCGCTTGTGCGGCATATTCACTGGTGGATTTTCGGTCACACCCACTACAGCACCGAGTTCATTCAAAATGGCATTCGAGTCGTGAGCAATCAACGTGGCTACGTTTTGCCTGGCGGGGAAGACCACAGACAGAAACAGGACGCTTTCAATGCTGAAAGGGTGATCCGAGTGCGTTTAAACCCTGAATAGCATCAAAGCTCGCTCTGATTCTGGTGTTTCGGCGCCTTCTACGCGATCGAAGCACTTGGCATGAGCAGCGCCGACGGAGCTGATGACCCTGTCGGACGACATTCTTCGAACAGGGTTCCCAAACACCTGGATCGGATACTTTGAGCCCGCATCCTATCTCTTTTATCGAGCGAACAAGCCCACGTTGATTGCCGCAAGCTGCCCACCGTGGACAATGCCATCGACAGGGGCTAACAAGCCTCCATTCGTACCAACATACAGCACGTCTTTGTCAACTTCAGTCCTTCCGAATTGAGCGCTCGTCGCGCCTTCTAAGACCGTATCATTCACACCACCTACCAGCACATCGACCTTGCCCTGGGGACTGACTCTCCACAAAGTGTTGGCGCCGGCGACAAACGCAGTGCCGTCGTCCTGCAGTGCAAAATCATCCGGGAAGGTCAAGTTGGCGACGACTTCGATCGGTCCTATTTGGCTGCCGTTGGGAGAGATCGCGACCCGCCCGAGGAAGTTACTTCCGAATTGCGTGAAGTACAACAGGCTGTCGATGACGTGTATGCCGTCCACGCCTAGCGGAATGTTCGGGTTCTTGGGCAGGAAGATCTCGCTCTCAATAGCGACGCCGTATTCTCCGCTGTAGGTGTCCACCCTCCATGTCTTTCCTCCAGACGCATCTGCTAGTAAGACTACGCCGGGTTCGTTCGGCAGGGCCGTGACGCCGTCAGGTAAGCCTACTTGGGTGAGGTTGGCGATGAGCGTGACTGGCGACGGTTCGCCCTATCTGGTCAGTATCTGCAACCACTAAAAAGCAAGACTATCCTACCAGCTCCCATGCCGTCATGTCGATCGTCCACATCTTAGCCGTCCCAGGTTCAGCAACAGAGGTCGCCAACGAAATGTTGGCCGAGACCACCACGAAGACGTCGCTTTGTATCTCGGCGAGACCGAGGATACCGTCGGTTAGGGCGAATTGATGCACGGTGAGCGCAGTATGCTCGAATGGGTTGACAAGATAGACCGCGGCTCGGTTGATCGAGGTGCAAAGGACTTCGCCGTTCTGTCGCACTGCTAGGTTCTCGATCCATGTAGTGTTCTCGAATGTCCAGACTGTGCCGACGGCATTGTCGTAGGGAAATGGCAATGAGTAGACGTAGTGGAGCAGGATGCTGAGGATGAGGAGCTTCATGTTCAGGAAATTGCTTTCGTAGTCGTAGAAGCTCTGGAAGATCCGTTATTACATAGGCTGTCAATCATATTAGGCGTCCATGGCAAGAATCACTTGATCCGAAGGTATTCAGCTTCTGTCAGAACTGTAATGATCCAGTCATTGCTGACGCATGATGCGATCTGTTCGGTCAATTGATGGGGCCGTAACAGTGGTACCCTGGCCGCCATATTGGCCCCTGTATTGCAGTCGAAGCATGTCCAGACAGTCTTAGAACAGCGCGAGGAGGGGCGAGAGGACGGCTAGTAGACATTCCTAATAGGGATACCTCGCCTATCATAGCTGCGGCACCAGGGCTCTGGTACTCACTTACTCTTCTGCTGAAGGAGCAGACGAGAGCGCCTGGACTAGTAAGACGAGCAGGAGAGCTAGCGGGAGTAGGAGAAGCGGTAGCGGTTACGGATGATAACTCAACCGATAGGCATTGGTATACGTGGATGTGTATCCCCATGCCTGGGGTCCGGATGGGGCCGAAAATGTAGAAGCAAACAGCTGTAACACGGGCAGTACATAAGCATCCAGTGACGCCCGTGCGCAGGAAGAGAAGAGGATGTTCACTAATCTCCAGTGGCGGTGGCTATACCGTAGTGGAAAATTGAAACTCCGATGCTTTTGTTTACTATCAGATGCTCAAGAGAAGAGAAGGACGCAAAAGAAGAACGCCAATAACCAGTGTCAATCGCAGGATTCCAAGCAGCATGACCCGAAAGAGCAGGGTATCTCAACAAGCGACAGATAGCCATCAACTCTAGGACGCAGTATTGGTCAGAGGCAAGCACCAGCCACCCCACTGAGAAATCACCGCAGTTGTAGGAGTATCCGGGAAGCCCGTGAGGGAATATTGCGTCTGCGTCTGATCGTCCCAGCCCACAATGCAGTCGAACCAGTTTACGTCAGTGTACTCTCTGACGAATTGCTGAGAGGCTGGCGGAGAGGAAGCAGAGGCGTCGCAGGTTGCGAGCGTGAGGGTTGCGCCCTCAAAGCGGGGAGCGGCGGTTGAGGTTTGTGTCTTGGTCAGACAAAGGCCGGATGGGACGTGGTAGAGATAGCCCATGTCCTGGCCGTAGGAGCTCTGTCCGGTGACGTAGAAGCCGAACTGATCGGTTGGCACCACTGTTGATCATGACTGTTAGCGGAATACTATTCTCGTGGCGAGTAGGGTTGGAGCTTACCAGTGTCGGAGGTCTGAGCTAGACTACCAGCCTTGTTGTTGCCGTAGAAGCTCAGGTAGTTGTAGAAACCGTACCAGTTGATGTCCATCAATCCGAAGGTGGAAGGCTGGACACCCGCACCAATGGTAGACGGGATGGCAGGCTGGCAAGTCTGTGGGTAGATGGCAGCAGCAGTAGTGTTAGTAAGCCCAATAGAGTTGGAGACCTCGTAGTAGTCCGAGCCAGCAGAGTAGCCGGTGTTGACTGCATAAGTCGAGTTCCAGCCTTCAGTGTAGAGAGCGCAGACGGTGGTCTGAGGAGCGCCGTCCTTGTTCAAGATGTACAAGTTGGCGTAGACGCAGGCCTTGTAGTGGCAGCCATCGCTTGACGTCGCCTTGTCGTACGCAGTTTGCTTGTCGCAGGCAGCCGCGCAGAGGAGGGGATCGTAGCTGTCGAGATAGACCGGCTGGATGAAAGTAGACTGTCCGGTAGTATCGTAGATCGGGGCGTTGACGGCGGCGGGAAGAGAGTCGATGGTGTAACCAGCTGGAGCAACTGGGGCTGACGCGCGGTTGTAACCATTGGAGCCGGAGATGATGACATGGAAGCTGCCGCGGTATTGTCCGTAGTTGGTTGCGGTGGCCTTGGTCTGGGGCATGGAGTAGAGAGAGCACTTGATAGTGTCGACTGGGTTGCCGTTGCTGTCTGGGTCCTTCTCGTAGTAGATGTTGAAGAACATGCATGAGCTGATCTTGTTGCAAGAGGCGGCACAAGAGGATATGTTGTAAGAGGTAAGCGTCTTGTAAGTCAAGTATCCGTTAGCCTGGGTCGAGCCATTCCAGCTTTCGAAAGCAGGGGTGTATCCTGATGGGACTCCGAGATTTTTCGTATTGAGAGGGTAGGTGAGATCTCTTTGCATGAGCTTGGCCTCTGCACGCTTTGCGACAGGTGAGGATGTGGGAACGTTGATGAACGCATTGCCAGAAGCTGGGTCAAAGGTCAAAGAGGAGGAGGAAGAGGGTGCTGAAGGAGCAGCGGTGCTTGCGGCGGAGATCAAGGTGGTAAAAGTAGTTTGGGCGTTCGATGCGGTGGTCACAGCTGCTTGGACGGCTGCAAGGGCGCTGGAGCTGTCGTAGCTGATGGCAGCTGAAGAAGTACCTGCAGGGGCTCCCAATACGGACGCCGTAGACAAGCTGGCAATCTCAGTCGGATTGATGTTGTTGGTGACAGAGTCGGAAGATGCGGAATCAGACTGAGCGAAGCAGGCCCCAGCAAAAGCGAGGGCTGCGAGAGTGCTCCGGCCAAACATGACGAGCTCAGAGAAGAAATACCGTTCGAGTTGGTTGTTTGAGCGAAAGACTGTGGAGGTTGAGCTGTGATGAGGCGCACTGTTGTTCTGATGGTCTTCAAGGAGTCGGGCGGTAGAGCCTTATATATGTCGCTCTGGTCATCACTCCCTCCATGTCCTTCATCTCCTATCCTTTGACCAGCTGTCCCATTACTGTGAGAATGTAGTCTTACTTTCTCAAGGCGGCAACCCCGAGCAGTCGTTACTGCAGACTAATTCGCTTGGCCATGCTTCACGTTCAGTTTTTACTGCCATCTAGGCGGCGGGGACCCTCGTGGGCTCCTAGGCTCGGTTCTTCAGGTCAGAAGTCAGTAAGAGAACACTCTGGGCTCAAGCCACGGGCAGTTAACGATGGTCGAGGACAGCAAAGTACAACGAAGAAGAGAAAGCGAGTAGCCTCCGCAGGAGTAAAACATGAGGACGATCTGTGCGCAACGAGTGTGGCTGGCTGGAGAGTTCGAAACCGAAATCTAAACTCCGCAAAGCGCGATTCTAGCCCCCCTCGCTCGCGTCTTCCTGAGGAAAGAGAAGGAAATGAAGCCTCAGCAGGAGTAGAACCATCAAGACTATCTGTGCGCAATGATTGTGGCTGGCTGGATACTGAGATCTAAATTCTCCGAAGCGGTGATTCTAGCGCCTTTCCCTCGCGCCTTCCCCTCGCGCCTTCAGCCGCGGCCGGCATCCACAGCACCACAGCCGCAAAAATGGCTGTGAATTGAGTTAGGAAAGGAAATGAAGAACAGGAGGGACAAAACTCGGAAATAAAAGCAACACAAACTATGGGGAGACTACGTTCGAAAGTAATTGAACCCATGGCGAGGTGCGAGCATGGTTCTCTAGACACATACAGCACATGAAGTGTATAGACAAGACCCCTCTCTCCCCAGCGATCAGTGTACCCCACCTTCTCCCTCGCGCAAAGTGGGCAGTCAGAAGCGGGAGTTGACAACCGCCCACGCCAACGTAGAACCCCTTCCGGAGCATCCGAAGCTGAGGAGCGAGCTCGGGGACCAACACCAGAAGTAGCGCGTCGACTTGGCCTTAGAAGCAGTCGAGCGCGCAAAGGCGTATAATTAACAGCACCGGCTTAGAGACGGAGCGCGGCTCTCTCACAGTAGGTAGCGAGCGAGTGTGGGGGACCGTTAGCGACTGCGGCCCAGACCCGAAAAGCGAACATCGCCTGGCATTTGGCAGCTGAACATTGTTAAGCTTTCTCTACGATTAAAGGTTGCTCGCGTGGTTGACCACGCGACGGGTACTGGGCTGAACCTTGACCAATTCTCCATATGGCCATTCGAGGAATCAACGGTAGGCGCAAACGAGCTACACGCTAACGTTCGGTGTTGGCCGTGGGAGTCCACATGGCACCATCACTAGGACATTGACATGATCCGTGAGTAGAGTAGGGGAGAGACATTCTAGGTGAGCCGCGTGCAATTTGTTGTATCTGGCGATGTCTACATGTGCCTTTGGCATCCTGTCTAATTCTCAGACCGGGAGCTCAGCTTTGCGGAAACCGTTGGTAAGGCGCTCGAATTATCACACTTTAGCAGAGGATTCCACGCTTCAGAAGGAGCACTGCTGGAAGCACCGCTAGGAGGATTGAGAAATCGTTGCGACATTGTACTTGCAAGAGGTTTGCAAGTTGTATTACGCATGTAGCCATGATCAAGGTAAGCTATGCCTATGCTATGTATGTTATCATACAATCCTACCTAGGTAGTCACTGAATGTTGGGCGGCGCTTCACCCCAATATGGAATCACCTGATCATGAGACCTGGAATACTTCCTCAATCCTTCCATCGCCCTTTCACTAGCCCTACCACTAGCCCTCCGGTGGATGTTAACCCAGTGGCTGAGGTCAGCAATGATGAATTGAGCCTGACGAGCCCTTGTCAGCATAACGCAGAGACGGGCAGAATTGCGAATGAATCCCTAAAGGATTTCAGGGCTTTCTGGGCCACGCGGAAAGCTCGCAGTAGTGAGATTGATGATGATGTTGAACTCTGCGCTCTGCACCCTTCCAAGCGGGAGCAAGGGAACTTTCGTGACGGCTTGGAGGGAGGTGATGCGGATCTCAGATCTCAGCGCAGATAGCAAGCCGAGCAGGGAACAATGACGCTGATATGTTCCGGATTGATGCCATCGCGAACCAGAATCTTTGGGAGAAGGTCGATGCAAGCATGAATCTGGTAAGCGTTCATCCAAGAGTTGCCGTCTGGCTCTTTGATGGCGGCTGCTTTCATATCAACACTTTTGCAGGTCATACTACTATTTATATAAATAGTACTGTAAGAGGTCCCATTACGCGCCCTAACAGAACTTCGGAAAAGATGTATATGCCCGCGCTAGTGCCCCTAGACGTGTTGCTGCCCCTAGCGGCAACTCTATCCGCTATATATCCATGACACGCACTATCTTGAAACTGTGGCATGGCTTGTATGGGAATAGATCCTATATGCCTACTAGTAGTTCTTCTGAACATGTTATTTCACCTGTCGCCAGCTGTACCAGATATGTACCTATCCACAGTCCTGAGGTTACTAGACGTACAATTACACGTTGAGATAAGCCTGCGTAAGTTCTCTTAGCCTGCCCCGCTATAGAGACGGTCCAGTATCTAATAGTATTGGATCGGTGCCTCCCTAGACCCTCCGCCGTATGACTTAACACTGGACTTGTTTCAAGCTCAATACTATCAACGCGTGATGTGCTTGGGGTAAGTATTGTATTTGCGAAGTCTCTGTATAGCATTTTGACTTGCTGCTTTACTAAAGGTTGGTCGACGTGTTTTCCTATCGTATCGTGTCCTAATAGAGCAGAAGAAGTCGATGGGTTAAGGAGTGGTTAAGCTGCCAAGACTGCGGTAAAGGCAGGCAAACAGGCGGGGTTACTACTAAAGGCAGAGTCTGATGTCGTTTCTAGAAGCTATATATACTTTACCTAAGATGCAGGAGTTATAGGTGCAGGCGATTTAGAAGGGAGTGTAGGTGAAGTTCTGTATAACGTTTCATTCCGATTTAGAAAGGTACGTAAGCTATATGAAACTTGGAAGTCTCTCCTGTAGCTCTATACAAGATACTAGCTTAGGGCGATTCATATTCCTCCTTTGCACACAGAGCTAACTAATAATGGTTATACGTACCTTCACTTGAGATGTACGCAGAGGCGCCTAAAGGAAGGACGATATGGTCACCACAACTACGAAAGATGTTTAGCAGCCATGGGATGAACAGATTTGATCAACGTACACTTGATCTGCTGATATATTCGTGGTAAACTTGAAGAGTACGTTGTGAAGCACCTCTGATTTGGGGAACTTGTCAACGACGTGGAGGTTTGCGTGTAGGGAAGTAAGTTAAAGGAAGGGAAGGGAAGCTTTCACTAAGGTACGCGTGAGAGTGGCGGTGATTTAGGACTCAGAAGGTCATAGGAAACTAGACGCGCAGGGGAGCGAGGCAAAATGACATAGGCCCGTCCCACATTGCCGTCTATACATCAAGCTTTTCATACCTTATACACTCCATACACCAAACATGCCACTTTTCTCTAGCTGTTCCAAGGTTGAACGAGGCGTTTGTCATCTAAGCGAGAATTGATGTATAGTTCCCGTGTCACGAACCCAATTACAATGATGTTATACTAGAATAGACGAGATTAGGCTGCCTTGTGATCAGGTTCCTTCCCAACTGAAAGCGGCTGGAGCTCCGTGTTTACCGGATTGGGTTAGCGTGAAACCGTGCCAAGCGGTCAACACCTGCACGTTACCTTCTGATGCAAGAGTCACAACCTCACTGGAAGGTTCCGTCAACTTACCAGAACTCCAGAAATTTCACCTTCTTCACTTTCCAATGAGTGTTGACCAAGTTGAGCACTTCCATCGTTGGCAGACTTAGACATTCTCGTTTGTCTAGCCCTCAAGCATAACATACTTCACCCTCAAAGTTGTACCAAGGTCACAAACAACATGTCTGAACGGAAGCGATACAGTAAGTTCTTGACTCTGCTACACCCGAGATTGTGACTGACATCATTCAACCTTAGAATATCGTGATCCCCCTCTCAGCCAGCTATTCGCCCAGATGTCACTTGCAGCCGCCAGTACAGGTCCGTCGAGCGAGTCAAATCCCGTTCAAGGGAAGAAGTCAGTGGCACCCGCGACCGCCAGTATAGATCAGGCGAGCAAGTCCACGCCACGTCATGAAGGGATGGCCACAGTCAAGCCTCGAATGCGTAAGTACACGAAGCTCCCAGACCGGAATGTGAAACTCACCTGAATTTAGGCTGGAACTATCGCTTACCGGCCCGTTCCATCAGCACCTGCGGCTGTCGGGAACCCTTCAAGTCAATCGGGGCTGCCCCTCCCAGGGGCGGCCACATCAAGCAGCCCTGTCGTGTCTGCTGCCACAGCACCTACGGCTACAGGACCTCCTCTAGATCAGGCTGGATTGCCCCTCGGGGCGGTCACATCCACCAACCCTGTCGTGCCTGCTGCCACAACACCTACGGCCGCAGGACCTCCTTCAAGTCCGCCTAAACCCAAAGTTCACCCACCCATGTTGATACCGCACTTATGGGGTACGAAAATGCCAATTCCGGTCAAGAGAATGATATACCAATATCTCGTTGATGATCTGCCAGACACACACTACAACGCCTCCAAGACTGAGGGATATGGGAACCCACGTCTCATCTCCCTCCCGCACAACCAGGATGTGAAACTACATGATATGGAATACATTTGGTCTCACACTTCACCAGGTGTGCGCGATTATCTTGAAGTTTATCTGGATCAGCACACGTATCATTTCGTAAGCCTTGCCGATTTCAGCAGATGGTGTCGCTTTCTTCGCAAGGTTTTCCCCGGCAAGGTGGCATTGCAGTTCAATAACCTCTACGAGTACTTGGTTTTGGTTGGTGCGAAACTCACCCCCGGTGTCGACCTTTCCCGTTTCTTTTACAACGGCAAAGGCTTGATGAAGATGCACATCAAAAAGCTTGAGATAATGATTCCCCTGCCTCACATCACCAATGTCCTCACGGAAATTGGGCGTAATTGTGAACTAAGGCATTTCCTTCGCTTTGGCTGTCACTACGCTGCAGTCGGTTGGTTCTTGAAACGTCTTCGCAAATACACAACAGAGATGGGCAGTGTTGAGGTCGCCGGTGCCTTGACCCAGATGCAGATGCTCCAATTTGACGTGGATGAGGATGATCGGCAAACGTATCTCAGAGCCATGCACGACATGACCGAAACCGGACCAGAGAATGATACCAAGTTAGACGATGAATTCTTCAAGTCACCGGGGGGAGTTTTCCATATCCGCAATGACAGCATCGGCCACATGCCATTGTTGCACATTCCCAAAGTCTCTGCACCACTGTAAGTACACGCACAGCAACTCACACCCATTGTTCTTGATCATGTTGACTCATCCATAGGCCTCTCCGTTGTAAGCACAAGTCTTGCAAAATCAAGAAAGACACGTTGGCACTACGTAGCGCAACTCGCGACGATGATGTTGACTTGACCGATGAACAGTTTCGGGCTCTATGCCCAAGTGAGGCGCAAATGAAGGAGTGGTGCAGCGGTTTTTAGAAGCAATTGCGTTACGTGGGTATTAGAGATAAAAGTTTTGATAGTTCCTTAATTGATTACATGATTCCGAAGATCAAACCTCGTCCTGTTTTAGCCAGACTGCTTCCCATAAAACATTGATCAATATATGTGCCTGCGCCAAAACCCTATTGAACGGTAGGTACATCGTGCACAACCACGCCGTTACTCTCGATGACCAGATAATCAGACCGGAATCGTAACTGTGGGCACCGGCATCAGCTCATCATCGATGCGGTTGCAAATGGATGGATGCCCTTACACCGCACCGGATCGTCAGCAGGATGAGGTGGTCCGCTCAAGACCGTCCAGAAAGAACAGCAGGAATAGATGGGCGAACGAAGGTGGCAAAGGCGCAGGGTGCATGAACTGGTCCTGAATGTCTCGGAAGTGGACCATATTTGCGAAGTTCCCTTCGTGCAACCTAACTTGCTGCTTAATAAGAGATTCTTTGACGTGAGCGTCCATTATAGCGTATCCCGTGTTATGAAAGACTAGAGGGAGTTACCTAGAAGTTTCTCCTTAAGCGCTATACATAGGATACGAGCTCAGCACTGTTCATACTCTCAAAAGCTTGTATTTGTTGCCCATCATATATTCAACGATACAAGGCGACAGAGCCGTGAATCATTACATCTGTGGCACGACGGACCCTTGGCGCGAGCTTTCCCCTATCTTGATCAGCAGCCTCTCTAATTACAGGCCTACCAATCTACGCGTTTGGCCATCCTGATAGCTATCCAAACTGTTAAAGCCTCTTACCCTCGTGGCATATTCTTTCTAAAATCATGACCTTGTCGCCCCTATTCCCTCGCTTGCCAGTACGCTACCAACCTCTCGCGATCCGTATGCGTCGGCCAATTCGTGTCGCGGCTCAAGCCATCTATGAACCCAAGTACTCGCTCCTGTTCCTCCGGACTGCGGAAGTATGAGCCCGCAAAGCCAATGATGGCGGAGGCATTGAAGCCAAGCCCGACGTCTGCGTTGGAATAGCTGATGCTGCAGATTACGCGCGCGTGTTCGAGCACCTCGGCCTATAAATCGGGCAAGGCTGGCGTGTTAATGTGATGCTTGGTGTATATGAGGAAGCAATAGAAAGGGAGTCCGGAAGGAGAGAAAGACGTACCTCGACTTGGGAGTTGAAGAGTAGGATGTCCATGTCACGCGGCCGTGTCGAGTTGTAGAGCACCAACAACATCTTAGCCAGGTGATAAAATTGCCACGCGACAGCTAGTGATTCTGTCAGCCAGACTGTAGTTGTCTTCGCATCTTATTAACATAGGCTGCTGAGAACCTACCGTGCCAGGTAGCCAAGAAATGAATTGAGTCTTCCGAAGTGTGGAAGGGGAGATACTCAGGCGGCAGATTCTCCCGCCACGAATGCAGTAGCCTTTCCAACTCCTCACCATCGACCTCACCATCCGTATCGCTGCACGCAAATGTGCATGCCAACGCCGCAAGGTGGCACGCGCGGTCCGCCCACGCACTCTCACACACTGCAGCCCCGTCCCCGCCTAGGTTGTCGAGCCGAATGCCGTGGCCAGGCGTCAGCTTTGGCGGTGAGCGGCTCAGCAGCGCCTGCCGTACGTCTTGCCGCATGTATGTCCACAGAGCGGCGCCTGGCAATGAATCGTGTGGCGGCAGCGCCTTTTGTGATGCGATTACGCTAAAGGCGCCCATCAGGTGCGCGCCGCGGTCGTCAGGCACCTCGGCGTACTGCTCCACATGCCGTAGGATCACGAGCGTGGCCAACAGTGTCTCGTCACTGCTAACGTACAGCTCGTCCGACAACAGCGGGATAAGCAGGTTGATGCACGCTGTCGAGTACTGCTCGCTCAGCGAGCTGTGCGGCGCCACCGTCTTAGCCGCGTATGAGAGGCAGGCGTACAGCAGCACCGGGTTCGAGATTGCCAGGCGTGGGACAGTGAGAGAGAAATGACGCGACGGCGACGTGATGTCAAGCCAGGGCCCGCCATGCTCAATGTAGAATTTGAACAGCGATGCTTCGAGGGCGTTCACGAGGAGATCAGGCGGCGTCAGGTCGTCTGCGGTGGGGAGATTGGCAATATAATCGCCCGAAGCATCCCTAGCTACGCGGCTCAGAACAGCATCGTTCAGCTGCCATCTGTTCTCATCATCTCCTCTACTCCGCCGTTGTACTACAGGCCGTCGCGCTATTGGAGGCATGCCGGCAGTGAAAGTGGTCTCCTCAACCGACGAGAACCTCCTGGGCCGGGCGGAGGAGAAGGAAGAAGATCTCACATCGTGTCTGAGCCGTAGTTCATGTTGCCAAACACAGTCCCGCCTAGCGCTCGTGCAGTTGGAACAGATGGGGTGGGTCTCATCGCACTTCAGGTGCCGCTGTCGACATGTCGCGCAACCGAACCGGCCCCTTGAACCTTTTGCCTTTGGTGCCAATCCTGTCACGGTTCTGGACCGTCGCCGTGTAGTTAGAGGGGATGAGGAGTTGGGTGCGTGATGATACTGATTATACGTAGGACTCGATTGGTCTGCATGAGGGAATGATTGACGGCGCTGAAGTCGGGGCTCAAATAAGAATTGGGTAGGTGAGGTGGACATGTTTGATATACTGGCGCAGTGGTTACAGAAAGGGACGGGCATCCCTGAGGATAAATGCAGGTGCTGGGATATAGAAAGGTCGGCCTAGTGTGCCTCCGTCGTTTGGCGGGTTGGGGAGTTGTGTGGGGAGAGGGGAAGTGAGGGCGGGGTAGGGTCACAGCCACCAACGGTTGGATTCCATAGTTTGTGACTATCTCCTTTTTCAATATGATTGACAGATAATACATAATTGCCACCAGCCAGCCGGCCGACAAGATGAACACTGTTGGAGAAGCGACTCAAGCGTATAAACAAGTTGAGTGATAAGGTGAATTAGAGAGGGTTGCTTCCTCGATACGCGTCCATACTTATACATATTCTCAGCTCCTAGCCACTCGATTTCTAACACACATGGCTGGTATCGAAATCTCAGATATGCGTCTGCTCTTCCTATGTCAAGTCATCACTTGGCGCCTTGCACTTGATATATTCCTATTTTCCCACCACCAAAGGTATGGTTTTTATGTACGCATTGTAAGTCCTACTTCTGAATTCTAAGAATGCATTCAGCCCACGCCGTGTGAAAATCATAATCAAGCCCAGCGTCCAAACAGTTCAGGCCCAGCAGGCTTGTTGGCCAGGATCTCCTCAACCTTAGCCAGGACACTCGGATCTGCCTTCAGTTTGTCATATACCTCCAGCGACTTCATGTTCTCCGCAACCTGCTCCGGCCTGCTGGCGCCTGTGATAACGGTGCTGATGTTCTCGTTGGACAAACACCAAGCCAGTGCCAACTGCGCCGTCGTGCAGCCAAGCTGCTTTGCGACACCACCCAGATCGCGGACTTTCTGTAGCTTCGCCTGCCCCGCTGGCGTCGAGAGTGCCTTACCAAAGCTGATCATGTTCTGCTTGTCTGATGCAGCGGCATCGGAGCCCGTCAGCCGCGAGCCTTCCGGGATGCCGTCGTTGTATTTGCCCGTGAGCACACCGTTATCGAGTGGCGACCAGATGGTAAGGCCGTAGCCGTAGTTGCGTAGCACCGGCGCTAGTTCGCCCTCGACGCGGTCGCGGCAGAAGGCGTTATATTGCGGCTGATCGCACGCCGGTGGGATGAGGTGGTGCACGGCGGCCATATGGTGCGCGCGCTCGACGTCGTGCGCATTCCACTCCGACGTACCCCAGTATAGCGCCTTGCCCTCATTGACGATCTGAGTGAAGGCACGTACTATCTCTTCCATAGGCGTGTAGGGATCGGGACGATGCGCCATTACGATGTCCACGTAGTCTAGCCCCATTCGCTCCAACGAGGCGTGCATCCCCTCGAAGAGATGCTTCTTCGAGAGTCCGGTATCATTGGGTCCGGGTCCGCCCCAGAACAGCTTTGTAGATATGACCAGGTCTGAGCGCTTGAAGCCCAGCTCGCGGAGGGCGGCTCCGAAGACCTTCTCGCATTCGCCGGATGCGTACACCTCGGCTGTGTCGAAGTAGTTGACCCCGTTGTTCCATGCCTCGAGCATGCACTTCTTACTGATCTCTTGGCCGACCTGTCCGCCAACTGATTTCGCATGGTTAGCCAGCTGTTCGTACCGTTTGATATAATTGTGCTTTCCAAGGATACATACCAGTGACCCATGTGCCAAATGACAATGCCGAAACCTTCAATCCAGTCCTGCCCAAAAATCTGAACTGCATTCTCTTTGCATCGAATCTGGGCGCGGTGGCCAAGCCATTTGTGTTTCCAATTGCCATTATGCTTTCTTCGTCTTCTCTTCTGGTATGAGAACAGTTTGTAGCTTCCTGCAAGTACAGACCACTCTGGTAGACGGGATTCAGGTGGCTTAAGTAGGGTTAGAGTTAGCAACGCATGATGGTCTGTTCGCTCAATTGGGATACTCGCGGCGACGAGAGGCTCGCGGCGAAGGGAGCACAAGGTCACTCGGCGCGATTCGCCCTGGTGGGCTTAGTGGAAGATGGAGATAGAATCCTGCAGATCTGATCTGGTGCGGGGGATGCAGGCACAGCGCCGAGGGTGGGAGGAGTGTGGTGACCCCGCCTCAGTGCTCTGCGCTAGTAAGCACCCTCCGGAGCCGTTTCTCGGCGGAAATAAGAGCGACCATATCATGACTTTCTTCTGAAGCCGTATAAGGCAAGCCGGCAGCTACTGAGAATTACAACGTGGTAAGCTGCGGGCACGTATGCGGGGACTCCGCAACCTGGTGTGCGCCCACCGGGCTGTTCCTCGGCTCCCTGCTCCTGGACAAGCAGCTTGCGCTCATTCGCCATGATGTGACTTAGTACTTGGAAGGTTTGAGTGGTCCCAATGACAGCGAGGTCTAAAGCCGTACTGAAATGTACACATAGGATATTGAGGCATCACAGTTCAGAGGCAGTACATATGGAGGGAGGTTGGACAACGTCGTCTACAGGAGGCCTTGTCAGCCGAGGATCAGCCGACTCAATTCTGACTCCTCGACAGCTCTATTACGCCTTACCTGAGCACTCTCACCAGACACACCCAGAATCACACCCTGCGTGCCTCTTTTCAGCGTCTTGGTAAGGTGAGTACAGTCTCGATGGATGGTTGGTTACATATGAAAAGTTTCTTTATATCTGTATTCACGTGTCACAAAACCTAACCCTGCAAACTCTCACGCCCACGACAACTGTGGTTCTCGCAAAACAAGACCCTTCGTCCGCTATCGCTCTACAGTATTTTCCCTCGATAGCCTCAATCCCGCCCAGTAGTACTTCCAACGGTGCTCGCTTCACTGCTCCCTGTCACTGCCATCTCGATATACTCGGCAGCACCCTTCTCATTTGGCTTTCCCTCCGAGCCGACCGTCATCATGGTCGCCGCATTCTCCATATCATGTCGCGCCGCGATGCGCCTTCTTGCTTCTCCACGTGCCCCAGCCGTGATGCCCTTGACCTCGAACAGATAATCAACGTCCTCAAGCCGCAAATTGGTGGTCTCCGGGAAGAAGAAGTAGACCGTGGGCACGAAGACGGCGTTGAAGATGGCGAAAATGATGTATGTCCGCCATCCAATGTCTTGGATCGCCGACGGCGTGAACTCCACCACGGCGAAGTTGATGATCCAGAACCCCGCCGATGCGACCGCTGCGCCACGTGCCCGCAGCCGCAGTGTGCAGATCTCCGACGCATATAGCCACGGTGCCGTCAGCCACGCCTGCGCAAACACTGTGTTGAACAGGAAGAGCATAGCGGCGCCGACAATGCCCGCTGCATAGCCGCCGTGGTGCACGGTGATGGCCAGCACGGCCATGGTGAGGCACTGGCCCACAGCGCCCGCCATGAGGATCTTGCGCCGCCCGACGCGCTCGATGTAAAAGATGGGTGGGATGGTTGCGAGCATGTACTCCAGCGAGTTGAAGCCCGCCACCAGCTGCGAGGTGGAGCGTGTCATGCCGATAGAGTCTTGGAAGATCTTGGGTGCGTACTGCGTGATCAGGTTGATGCCCGACATTTGGCATCCCAAGCCGGCGAGGAGACAGAGGAGGATGCGGCGCCTGTTCTGCTGGCGCCCGCCGCTGAATGTCTCCTTAAAGCTGAACTCGCCCTCTTGGGCTTCGATGGCAATAGCTGTGAGGATTTCGTTGTACAAGAGTGTCACGCGCGAATCATCCTGCGGGACGTCTCTACCAACGAGACGAGCAATGACCGCCTTTGCTTCGGCTGTATGTCCGTGCTGTTCAAGCCATCGCGGGCTTTCCGGAAGAATAGCAATCATGAACAGAATCACAGCGCTGAAGGCCGCTTGAAAGGCGACGGGGAACCTCCATTGTGCTGGACCATTCACAAATGAGAAAGCGTATCCAATCCAGTAGGATGAGGTGACACCGCAGATGCAGATCCAATTGAAGACGCACGCCAGCTTTCCTCGGTCCTCAGCCGCGCAGCATTCGGCTTGGTAGACGGGAATGCCGGCGGTGAGGACGCCGATACCCACCCCTGTGACACATCGACCCACAATGAGCTGCGGAACCGAGAATGCAGAACACTGTATGACGACGCCGAGGAGTTGAAAGAATATGCCCCAGTTGATAGTCCGTCGTCTGCCCCAGATGTCGCCAAAGACAAACACCACGATGCCCCCAAAGAATGCGGTGAGTTCGTAGATTGCCACGATTGTGCCTTGCATGCCAGCATCCGGGTGATTGAAATCTTTGCCGAACTGGTTGTCGGCGCCGATGAGGTTTGCCATGATACCCTGGTCGTAGCCGAAAAGGGCAAACCCGATAGAGCAGACGGTTGTGATCATGTTGACGAGCAGCTGGCCCTGGAGGCGGTTTTCGAAGCGTTTCGCTAACATGATGGGCTGGAATCTGGAAGATACAAACGTAGATAGACGGAAAGGCACAAGACGTTTAGAGTCTATGTGGAGATGGTGTGTGGAGATGGTGTGTGGAGATGGACTCTGGGGTTGAAATCTGGGGAGAAAAGGTCCGGTTTAAAATAGTTGAAGATCTCTGGTGCTTCCAGTGTGTGCCCTGTATGAGGGATCTGGGGTAGGCCTCTCATGCATGGTGGGCACGCGGCCCCGAAGGAGTCGGCGCGGCTTGCTTGATCAGGAAATGTCTCACAGGGCGCTTGTTAAGCGAATTAAATCCGGGAGCGCGAATCCTACCACCCAATACCCGGCGCGGATTGCAGGCTTGGTGTACACAAAGCGACACCTATCCCCGGCGCGAAACTCCTAGAATAGACTTTCGCGGCGAGAGTCTGGGGTAGTATGGGGAACCTGGGGAGCTGGGGATTTCTGGGAAATGCAGGGCATATGCCCGCCGCGATAATCCTGGATTGGCTGATCGCGGCGAACTTGTGGAAGAAGGTGCCTTCCGCATGGGGATGGTGCAATGCCACGATTCTAGAAGCGTGTGTTGCAATCCCAAGATATAAGAAACTGGCACTCATGGTTGGCTTCCCAGCAACCGTGTTCACTGAGAGGCACTGACGACATGGCTCTATTAATCATTATCTTCGTGGCAGCTCTCTTAGCACTCATACTGTATCCCATCCTAGAGTACTTCGTCGATGCGAAAGACCTCCGCCGATTCCCAGCACCAGGCATCGCGGCCTTTACAGACCTCTGGGCCCTCAGATACCACTGGAGCAACAGTCGCTACAAGGCAGTCCGTGAAGCCCACGCTGCATTAGGCCCAATTGTCCGGATCCAACCTAACCATGTCTCATTCACTGACCCGCGTGCCCTTAAGGACATCTACGGCCATGGCTCGGCAATCATGAAGAGCGAGTATTACGACAACGTGGCTGGGGACTTCCACGACACTGCGAACTCAACCGACCGTGCGGAACATTCTAGGAAGAGGAGGATAATGAGCCATGCCTTCAGTCATAAGCAGATTCTCACTATGGAAGAGGTCATTAATACGGTCTTGATCAATTTCGTCAAGGCCATTGACGCGCGAACGGGCCAGGACATTGACATTCGATACTGGTTCAATCTCTTCACATTCGATGCCATCTCCAGCTTGGCATTCTCACAGTCCTTCGACTTCCTTGGTCAAGGGACCGACCTCACTCTCGGCCAAAGGTCTGACGGCTCCACCTATCCTATTCACATCGTCAAGACGTTCCACGATGCTGTCTCCTACGCCTCCATGATGGGCCACGCTCGCCCTGCCCTTTCAAGCTTCATTCGACGATCATTCTCCCTCATGCGGTCATCTTATGTCAAGGCGCTTGAAGACTTCGGCGCCATGTGCCTATACAAGACTGTCGAACGTACCAATGCGGGGCCGGGTGAACACCGCGATTTCTTCTCAAACCTTGAAGATGCGCCGAAAGGTCAAAGCGAAGGCATGCCATTTGGGGAGAAATTAGCCGAAGCTGGGATCATGCTGAATGCTGGCAGCGATACTACTGCTAGCGGCCTCACCAATACCCTCTGGCTCCTTGCTAAGCACCCAGCAACATTCGATAAGCTGAGAGCCGAATTGGACACCTGCATGGGCCCGGACACCATAACTCCGGACTTCAACATGCTCATGGCGCTGCCGTACCTCCGCGTCTGCCTAGATGAGTCGCTCCGCTTGCGCCCTCCCGTCGCTATCGGCTTGCCCAGGCAAACCCCAAAGGAGGGTTCCACTATATGCGGTCATTTCATTCCAGGCGGTGTCACAGTATCGCTACCTATCCTCGAGCTGCAGCGCAACCCAACCCTCTTCCCTAATGCGGAAGCTTTCGACCCCGAGCGCTGGCTGGACGAAAAACAGCTCCCAAATCTTCGTGAGTACGTTCAGCCGTTCTCTATCGGCGGAAGGGCTTGCATCGGGCGCAACCTAGCTATGATAGAGTTGACGAAGGTGGTTGCGACGGTAGTGAACAGGTACGATGTGCAGCTAGTCGATGAGCATGGGGAGCTGGAAATGGTTGAGAGGTTTAATATGAATCCGGGAGCTTGTGATGTTAGATTGACGAGGCGGACGCGATAGGAAGAATGGTATTGATGGGACACGTCACTTTCCTCACTATCCATTTTATAAGTACTGTGGTAACCTTGTAATCGATGTCCATATACATGAGCACTATGGTCAATAGAGTCGGCCTGATCAATGCAAAGCGCGTCCACCCATACTTTCATACTAAGGCGATTTGAAGCTCGATAGGACGTCCTGCAGAGCCGCTTGCTTACATTGGTCGCAATACAGACCACGAGAATTTAAGATATCTTGCCTGCATGGTTTACCAATGTATGTCTTAGGCAGAGTATAGTCGCCCTATTAAACCTTGCCATACCGTTGTAGATATTGGTCTTAGGCGTGGCAAGCTTGAACTCAACCCGCTCTTTTCAAGCTTCGCAAAACTCGGCGGTGCTCGGCCTGGCTTTCTCAGGTCGCGAAAGGAGAGTTATTCGAGCTTCCAGTCATTACAGATACGTAGGAGAGAGTCAACCGCAGCGGGGTATAAGAAGGGGTGCTTTCGAAGAAGAAGTCGACGTATCTGGTTCTGTGGTTAGGGTTAGGGTTAGGGTTAGGGTTAGGGTTAGGGTTAGGGTTAGGGTT